>JAVXUO010000229.1:0-94437 GCA_033065855.1 Escallonia rubra | reverse complement strand
GGTATATATGTGTCAAAATTTTAGAAAAATTTGTCTTAAAGGTTGCAACCACCTACTTCTTTAATTGGTCATTAATCAATTAATATTACTAGATTAATGGTTAGGATTTTAGGGATAGAAATTAGAAGAAAGAAAAAAACCAAGACAGAGAAACAAAAGAAAAACAAAAAATAAAAACAGAGGAAGAATAGTGTTAACCCTACGGTTATTTAACCTAGGATTATATTTGATTTTGATGATAACTAACATTGATGATTATGCTGTCTAACATGCATTGAGTTGATGAAGCAATAGGAACAATCTCATACTCATGCAAACGGTTTATTAGACGAGCAACACGATCAAAGACTCTCAACGGAACGCATCAAAGAGGAAATTCGACGATTGAAGTTTTCATGCTTTTATTTCCGTCTTTGTAAACTAGACATAGAGAGATGATCGTTACGATGACTGTATACCTAGAAATTGCCCATAGGTTTCCCTTGCATGCATAAAATGTTTTTCATGCTTTAAAAACAGGAAACTGCATTTGCTGGATGGCAGTCGACTGCATTGGGATGCAGTCGACTGCATGTTGGGCAGTAGGGTATTACAGTCGACTGCATTGAATGCAGTCGACTGCAATACTTCCAGTAGGCCATTACAGTCGACTGCATTGAATGCAGTCGACTGCAAGTTGGAATTTTGAAATTCCAACGGCTACTTTTTGGGTTACAGTCGACTGCAATGGGCATTGCAGTCGACTGCATTTACCGTTTGGCGCATTTAATGCCCTACCTAACCCCAAACGGTCATATTTATTCCCAGCTCTATAAATACTCATCTTGGGCATTGTTTTCATTCATCAATTGCATTCAAAGCTCTCCTATCTTTCATATTCTCAAAGATCAAAGCAATTGTTCAAATCTCTCTTGTTTTCATTGATTTCTCATCCTTTTCAAGAGAGCATTTATTGTGAGCTTACATTAGAGAGAGATACACTTTCATAAGTCATCATACACTCATCTCTCTTGTTCTAGTACTTCAACTTGTACTCATCTACTTCTTAAGAGTGAAATCTTGTACTCATTTCTTCATTGAAAGGTTCTTGTATCAAAGCTTGGGGTTGTCAAGCTTTGGAGCTTTGGGTTTGTCAAAGCTTGTTCTTGATGTGGGCATAGCATCAAGGGATTGTAAGAGGTTCGATCTTGACCCGTAAGGAAGATCATACTAGTGGATTCTAGGGCCTTTCAAGGGACTTCCTTGAAGGGGTGGACGTAGGCTTGTGGGTATATCAAGCCGAACCATTTAATTCTCATTGTCAAGTATCTCTAAACCCTTCTCTCTTTACATTATTGTTTTACATATTGTGTTGAGATTGGTTGTTTGTTTACTTGAGTTTTTGAGATTAAGGTTTGTTGGTTGTTATATTTTAAAGTAGTCTTAAAACCCTATTCACCCCCCCTCTAGGGTTATTTTATTGGTTTCAAGTGGTATCAGAGCCTCGGCTCTTGTTATATTGGGTAACGCCAAGAGAGTTAATCGATCATGGCTTATGTTGGGGGTATGGAGGGTAGTTCTACCACTAGGCCTCCATTGTTTAATGGGACCAACTATAGTGTGTGGAAAGTTAAGATGAAAATCTACTTAGAATCTCAAGACTATGAGATGTGGGATATTGTTGAAGAATGGCCCATTCGTTCCGATAAAAGTGGTTGACAAGGTTGAAGAACCTAAATCAAAATCGGAGTATAGTGATCATGACAAGAAGATGATTTGCATGAATGCTAGAGCAAAAAATTGTCTTGTATGTGCTTTAGACACTAATGAACTCAATAGAGTCATTATGTGTAATTCCGCTAAGAGTATTTGGGATACTCTTCAAGTCACTCATGAAGGGACTTCTCTTCTTAGAGACTCCAAGATGAATTTATTGTTTAGAGATTATGAGTTATTCCATATGCTTCAAAATGAATCTATTACGGATATGAATACTCGTTTTACTAACATTGTGAACCCTTTGAAGCAATTGGGTAAGGAATTCACTAATGGTGATCTAGTGAGAAAAGTGATTAGGTCCTTACCAAGAGCTTGGGATGCAAAGATCACCGCCATCCAAGAATCAAAGAATCTCAACATCTTTCCTCTTGATGAATTGATGTGCTCACTCATGACGTACGAAATGCAACTCAAGACCTTTGATCAAGAGGACGTCAAGAAGAAGCCTACATCAATTGCTCTTAAAGCTTCATCTTCAAACCTTGAGTCAAGTGATGATGAAGAATTTAATGAAGAGGATATGGCATTGGTTGCAAAGAACTTCAAGAAGTTCTTAAGATTTAGAAGAAATGATGGGAGAAGGCAACAAAATGCTAGCAACGAAGAGAGGCTTTGCTACAAATGCCACAAGCCGGGACACATGAAGATGGATTGTCCAATCTACAAAAAGGAGAAGAAGGAAAGAAGAGATGTATGGGAAAAAGCTAAAAGAAGACAATTCTCTAAGAAAGAGAACAAGGAGAAGGAAAGAGCAATGAATGCCGAACACACTTCAACATGGAGTGACTTTGATTCAAGTGATGAAGAGAATGATCAAGCAAATGTGTGCTTCATGGCAAATGATGAGGTAAGCTCTTCTTCCGGTAGTGATAGTGATAATGAAAGTTTTGAAGATGCTTATGATAGCTTATATGAGGAATCCAAGAAAATTTTCAAGAAAAATATTATTTTGTCTAAGAAATTTCTTGAAGCTAATAAGCAAATTGAGAAGTTGATAATGGAAAATGATAAGTTGCATGCCAAGAATGAATGCATGTCTAGCCATTTATATGTAGAGCATGTGAATAACAATTTGGTTGATTTACTTGTTAACACTCCTAGCTCAAAACAAATCTCTTCCAAAACTTTGGCTTTAGAAAAACAAAATGAAGATTTACAAGTTGAGATTTGTGATTTAAGAAAATGTCTTGAAAAATTTGTTGATGGTCAAAACAATTTGGATGTCATGCTTGGACGCCAAAGAATTGGCCTAAACAAAGGCGGTCTTGGATTAGATCCCATGGCCATGCCTCCTAAAGTTTTGCAACAACAAGCTAGGTTGAATATTCTTACAAAACGACCAAAGAACTATTGCACACCTTTTACACATTGTGGTTGGTGCAACAAGAAAGGGCATACGACTAATCATTGTCCTTGTAGAATTGTTTTTGTTAGAGGTAGAAAGAAAATGTGGATTGTGAAAGGTCAAGAATACAAATGCAAGACTAACACCCAAGGACCCAAGAAAATTTGGGTACCAAAAGTCATTACTTGATTTGTGTTTATAGGTATGTCTCAAAGCAAAATCTAGTAGCAAGAAGTGGATTCTTGATAGTGGATGCTCAAGACATATGACCGGCAACATATCTCTTTTCACATCGATTGATCTTAAGGAAGGAGGAAATGTGACATTTGGTGACAATTCTCAAGGAAGAATCAAAGGTAAAGGAACTATTGGTAAGGAACCACATTCAATTGAGAATGTGTTATATGTTGAAGGATTGAAGCATAACTTGCTTAGTATTAGTCAATTTAGTGATAAAGGTTTTAAAGTTATCTTTGAGGCTTCTCAATGCACTATACTATCCTTGAAGAACAATGAAACTATTTTGGTTGGTAGTAGAGATAACAATGTTTACTCCATTCAATTAAATGATTTAGCTAACCAAGATGTCAAGTGTCTTAGTGCTATTAGTGAAACATCTTGGCTTTGGCATCGAAGACTTGGTCACATGCATATGGAGCACTTGAAGGATATTTCAAGCAAAGAACTTGTGAGGGGTCTCCCGAAGATCAAGTTTGAGAAAGATAAAGTATGTGATGCTTGTCAAATGGGTAAGCAAAAGAAGGTCTCTCACAAACCGAAGAAAATGGTATCTACTTCTAGACCCTTGCAATTACTTCATATGGATTTGTTTGGACCAATCCCAACTACTAGTCTTGGTGGTAAATCATATTGTTTTGTGATTGTTGATGACTATTCTCGCTATACTTGGACTTTCTTTTTGGCTACCAAAGTTGAATCTCTAAATGTGTTCACTTCATTTGCAAAACGTGTTCAAAATCAAAAAGGTTATTTGATTACAAACATTCGGAGTGATCATGGTAGAGAATTTGAAAATTCAAAAATAGGAGCCTTGTGTGATGATTTTGGGATATCACATAACTTTTCGGCTCCTAGAACTCCTCAACAAAATGGTGTTGCCGAAAGAAAGAATAGGTCTTTGCAAGAAGCGGCAAGAACAATGCTTAACGAATATGGTTTACCTAAATACTTTTGGGCGGAGGCGGTCAATTGTGCATGCTTTGTTCTTAATAGAGTTATCTTGCGAAAAATTTTGTTAAAAACCCCTTATGAGCTTTTTAATGATAAGAAACCTAAGGTGAGCTTTTTTAGAGTCTTTGGTTGCAAATGTTTTGTTTTAAATACCAAGGATCACCTTAGCAAATTTGATTCCAAAACCTTTGAGGGTATTTTTCTTGGTTACTCTAATAATAGTATGGCTTATAGAGTTTATAATAAAAGTACTTTGGTTGTTGAAGAATCCATTAATGTTACTTTTGATGAGACTAATCCTTTTCTTCGGAGGACTAACATTGTTAATGTAGATGACATGGACAATGACTTGAGAACTTTGGATATAAGTGATACACTACAAGGCAACCCCAAAGAAATTGATCTAGGGGAGCAACCATCAAGGTCTCAAGAGGAAAATGAGGAAGCAATCAATGATGCTTCAAACTTGGACAACTCTCAAGAATTACCAAAAGATTGGACTTACAAAAAGGATCATCCAAGCGATCAAATCTTAGGTAATCCTTCGAGTGGGGTAAGAACTCGACGCTCTCTCCAACAACATGTTAATATAGCGTTTCTTTCCCAAATTGAACCGAAGAAATTCTCCGAAGCTCTACATCATGAATCTTGGATGCTTGCTATGCAAGAAGAGCTAGTTCAATTTGAAAGAAATCAAGTTTGGACCCTTGTGCCTAAACCTCAAAACTTTAGGATTATAGGCACAAAATGGATTTATAGAAACAAACTTGATGAATCCGGAGTCGTGGTTAGAAACAAGGCTAGATTAGTGGCCCAAGGTTATAACCAAGAGGAAGGAATTGATTTTGATGAAACTTATGCACCGGTAGCTAGACTTGAGTCTATTAGAATGCTATTAGCTTTTGCTTGCTATAGAGATTTTAAACTCTTTCAAATGGATGTCAAGAGTGCCTTTCTAAATGGTTTTATTTCGGAGGAGGTCTATGTGGCTCAACCTCCCGGCTTTGAAAATGAAAAATTTCCAAACCATGTTTTCCGTCTTAGCAAAGCTCTTTATGGTTTAAAACAAGCTCCTAGAGCTTGGTATGAAAGGCTAAGTAATTTTCTTTTAGAAAATGGTTTTTCAAGAGGAAAACTTGACACCACTCTTTTTATAAAATCTAAGGGCAATGACTTATTGTTGGTGCAAATTTATGTTGATGATATTATATTTGGTGCTACTAATGGATCCTTGTGCGAAGAGTTTGCTTCTTGTATGAGTAAGGAGTTTGAAATGAGCATGATGGGAGAACTCACCTTCTTCCTTGGATTGCAAATCAAACAAAGCAAGGATGGAATCTTTATCAACCAAGCCAAATACACCAAAGAGCTACTCAAGAGATTTGACATGGAAGCATCAAATGCTTTTGACACTCCAATGAGCTCTTCATTAAAGCTTGATAAAGATGAAAAGGGTAAGGATGTTGATATTAAGCGCTATCGAGGTATGATCGGATCACTCCTTTACCTTACCGCAAGTAGACCCGATATAATGTTTAGTGTTTGTTTATGTGCTAGATTTCAAGCTTGTCCTAAGGAATCTCATTTGATTGCCGTCAAGAGAATCCTTAGATATCTTAAGGGCACTCACGATTTAGGGTTATGGTTTCCTAGAAACACTTCATTTTTTGACCTAATTGGTTACTCCGACGCCGACTATGCCGGTTGCAAAACCGAGCGGAAAAGCACTAGTGGAGGTTGCCAATTCCTAGGTCACTCTCTTGTTTCTTGGAGTTCCAAAAAGCAAAATTCGGTTGCACTCTCTACCACCGAAGCCGAATATATGGCGGTTGGTGCTTGTTGTGCACAAATTCTTTGGATGAAACAAACCCTTTTGGATTTTGGACTCAAGTATGATCACATACCTATATTATGTGATAATACTAGTGCCATTGATTTGACCAAAAATCCTATCCAACATTCACGCACAAAGCACATAGAAATCAAACACCATTTTATCCGTGATCATGTGCAAAAAGGTGATATTGTTCTAGATTTCGTGGACACAAATCACCAATTAGCGGACATCTTCACTAAACCTCTAGATTCGAAGAGGTTTTCCGCTCTTAGAAGAGAACTTGGCATGTCTTCACCTATGTGACTAAATGTTATATCTATTGTGCTAATCATGCAAGTTATACTTCTCATGCTTGAACATTACTTAATATGTTTAAAGCATGCTTTGGTTGATGTTACTATTTTCAAACTTATTGATTTTGTTGATATTCATTTGATTTGCACACACTCATATTTCTAAAACCTTTACACTTCATATTTGTGCTATTTTTGTAAAAGGCGCTTGGTACACCTTTCAATGGTTATTCAAGTACTTATGTGTTTATGATTTTGAATGCCCTTGTTGGCAATATTGATTATCCATGGATGGATACATAAGTTGATCACTTTCACACACACCCTTGACTTTTTTCAATGATGTCAAAAGGGGGAGAAAATATTGTTGATTCATATTTGTGTGAACTTGATATGAGCATATATTACTTAAGTTAGGGGGAGCCCTACATTGCTTAAGATAGGGGGAGCGTTTTGTCATGATTTCTTCTCATGACCCCTTATGGTTTTTTTAATTGAGATTGTTATGCTTCACTTCGCATATTATCTTATATATCTCATATTTTTTGAATCAATGTTTGCCATCATCAAAAAGGGGGAGATTGTTAACCCTACGGTTATTTAACCTAGGATTATATTTGATTTTGATGATAACTAACATTGATGATTATGCTGTCTAACATGCATTGAGTTGATGAAGCAATAGGAACAATCTCATACTCATGCAAACGGTTTATTAGACGAGCAACACGATCAAAGACTCTCAACGGAACGCATCAAAGAGGAAATTCGACGATTGAAGTTTTCATGCTTTTATTTCCGTCTTTGTAAACTAGACATAGAGAGATGATCGTTACGATGACTGTATACCTAGAAATTGCCCATAGGTTTCCCTTGCATGCATAAAATGTTTTTCATGCTTTAAAAACAGGAAACTGCATTTTCAGGGATGCAGTCGACTGCATTGGGATGCAGTCGACTGCATGTTGGGCAGTAGGGTATTACAGTCGACTGCATTCAATGCAGTCGACTGCAATACTTCCAGTAGGCCATTACAGTCGACTGCATTGAATGCAGTCGACTGCAAGTTGGAATTTTGAAATTCCAACGGCTACTTTTGGGTTACAGTCGACTGCAATGGGCATTGCAGTCGACTGCATTTACCGTTTGGCGCATTTAATGCCCTACCTAACCCCAAACGGTCATATTTATTCCCAGCTCTATAAATACTCATCTTGGGCATTGTTTTCAATCATCAATTGCATTCAAAGCTCTCCTATCTTTCATATTCTCAAAGATCAAAGCAATTGTTCAAATCTCTCTTGTTTTCATTGATTTCTCATCCTTTTCAAGAGAGCATTTATTGTGAGCTTACATTAGAGAGAGATACACTTTCATAAGTCATCATACACTCATCTCTCTTGTTCTAGTACTTCAACTTGTACTCATCTACTTCTTAAGAGTGAAATCTTGTACTCATTTCTTCATTGAAAGGTTCTTGTATCAAAGCTTGGGGTTGTCAAGCTTTGGAGCTTTGGGTTTGTCAAAGCTTGTTCTTGATGTGGGCATAGCATCAAGGGATTGTAAGAGGTTCGATCTTGACCCGTAAGGAAGATCATACTAGTGGATTCTAGGGCCTTTCAAGGGACTTCCTTGAAGGGGTGGACGTAGGCTTGTGGGTATATCAAGCCGAACCATTTAATTCTCATTGTCAAGTATCTCTAAACCCTTCTCTCTTTACATTATTGTTTTACATATTGTGTTGAGATTGGTTGTTTGTTTACTTGAGTTTTTGAGATTAAGGTTTGTTGGTTGTTATATTTTAAAGTAGTCTTAAAACCCTATTCACCCCCCCTCTAGGGTTATTTTATTGGTTTCAAATAGTACTCGGCAGAGACAGAAGCGAGAGGGGGGGGGGGGGGGGAAGTGGGTAAAAAATTCTCAAGGGGAATCTCTATACCTTTTTAGTGTGTGTGAAATTCTGTTGTCCAGTATGTGTTTGTAATGTGTGTGTATTTCGGGTGTGGGGGGTGTGTGTGTCTATAGTCTATAGTCTATAGTCTAAAGTCTATATATATATATATATATATATATATATATATATATATATAAAGAAATCTTCATTAAAATGTCCAACATTAACATACACAAAGAATAACAATTATGTGAGATATGTTCTACAATAACTTAAGGACAAGGATACATCTGGGAAGGGTTCAACATCATTAACAATGTATTAAAAGGCAATCAACTCTCGAACTAAAGATTTGGAAGTAGATTTTAGCAGAAGAAGCTACCTTTAACACTGCTTACTATATGATTGCTAAAATGTTAGAGAAAGTGAATAAAAGTTAAAAAGAAAACCAGAGATAGGGGGCATCAAATTAAATAAGAAATCAACAAGAACCTAGAATCTATCCAAAAAGTGCAAGAATCATGAACAATTGACTCCCCGTAACATCTTAAATCAACACATCACAATTTAGACTAATAATTTGGGAAGAAATAGTTAAGGATTACCACAAAAAAAAAAAAATCGAGAACAAAACAATACTATCAACGCTATTTAAATTCTCAAAATGAAAAAGAAATACTTCAATAAGCCAAAAAATTAAAATAGTATGCCAAAGAAGGATAAGAAACAATCAGCATCAATAGAGAAATTTCATAAAATCCAAGCAGAGAAAATAAGAAAGCGAGACAGGCGATTAGGAGAAACGTCAAAAAAATAGCATAGACACACAAAAAACAGATATATTGTATTCAATTACAGATCTACCTACCCATAACAGCTACACTAATCTGTTTTCGCGAGATCCCAATTCTTACCACAACAAAGAGATCATCACATGTACATCATTGGGAAATATAGAGAAAGGGGAAATTGAATCGGCAGAAATCAACCCATTAAAAAAGTTAAAAGTGTGGACCTAATCAGCTAAATAAGAGAAAAAAGAATCATACTATTGCCACAGCAAACTTGTATAGAATTTACAGTCAGAACTATACCATCCAATTAAAATCACCTTCACATTAATTGTAGCAAGTGCCGTGGTTACAAATGGAGGTCCAACTTGGAGCCGAGGAGCATTTGCTATAAGCATTGATAATGTAAATCGTCAACTTTGAAATAACCTTAGTAAGTGGACAGTATATAATGGAGAGATATATCCAGGTGATAAAGTTTAGAACATCCTCTGGATGTAAGCGGATTGAGCATCAAAATATCTTCATGGACAGTTCTGGAAAATCGGTTGAAAACAAATAGTCACCAACACACCTAAGAAAGTGCCCATCTTGCACCCATAAAAAAAAACTGATTATTATGAGAAAAACGCAGTGTTGAAAAGCAAGAATAATGAATATAATATATTGGGTTGACAATGAATGCGTTGCACCTACAAGTAAGCAAAGTAACTAAATATCTTTCTAAATGATTTCATGTATGAGGAGGTATATGACCGCAATTCTTAATATAATGTGAACATTACATGAGGGCCTATCCTATAAAAGAAAACCATTTCAGTGTGTGAAGACTAAAAGCTTTGGACTTCATAAAAGTTTAAGAGGTGTAAAAGTATATTGTTTTGAATGGACAAATCTAGAGTCCATACTTGAAATGGAGTGGGAGGGAGGCGGCAGTCTTAGCACAACAGGAGGCGAGAAAAGTGCGACAATCATATCTCATATTTGAATTTTTATTGGAAAAAATAGATCCAGAACAAATGAACATAGAATCGTGAACAATAACAGCAGAAACATCCTAATGGCTAGGCTCTAGAACATAATCATTTTATCCAGAACTTATGAAGCCATCAAAGAAACATTTCATTGGCCTTCCCCCTCAACACCTAAAAAAGGTGGACAAATCAGGCTCAAAATTTTCTAACAGCCATCAAAAATACATTTCTCTGTCATTGATGTTAGGCTCAATGACACGAATTACGGGGGAAATTACTGGCTGTGCCGCCTAACATCAACCAACAAAGGACAAAAAATGAATTATCTGAAAAATTATAACTTGTAAGAAATTAAAGTACCTGAGGAAGGGGATATTGCGCTTGTGCACAACTGACTAAAGAGTTGTCGGTCTTGTAGTCGCTATTACGCTTTTCCGAGTTGATGAGAGGAAATAAAAATTGACAAAATGAGGTGCAAATTGCTGTAGCTAGTCAGTAATAGTTCTTTCTAGAACTGACAATCGAAAATAAGAATCAACTAAAACTGGACAAAGTAAACATCACAAATTTACAACGAAATTCCTAGAGAGGAACGGAATTAGCCGTTGAAGAAAGCAATCAGATTACCTGCGCTTGGGAAGAAGGAGGTAACTGATGAGAGGAAAATTTTGAGAAAAAGAGGGGATGAGAGTGGAAAGGAAGGTGAAGCCCATGGTGTGCACGTGTGCTGTGAAGGGTAAGAAGTGCAGGGAGTCAGAAGATGCATTGTAAGTTGTAACCTGTATTTCGGCAGGTAGAGCGGCAAGTGTGTCTATACACATAGTATAAAAGGCGCTAGAATAGTCGGCTAATAAGAAGGAGGTAACTGACCATAGTTACTTACACCCAAACATAGTTTCTTATCTTTACTCTGAATAAGGACAGCATATAGCTAGAACAGTCGGCTAATAAGCAATCTTGATTTAATGTACACTTGCACTAACTTGCCAATGCCTTTAACATCACGAAGCTCTTCCTTTGTTTTGGGTGTCATTTTACTGATAGGCTGCAAAGCAGCATTTCTAAACCAAGAAAGAAGAAGCCAGCGACTTATCAGGACAGCTTCCTTATGAAATCAAATGTTCTCCTTAATTCAATTACATTATGGAGGGTAGAATTAAGATGCTTGAAATACATAATCCATAAGAGATATCAGCCATAGATTTTCTTGTTTGTGTTTTCCCCCATCTCCACCTTAACTTAGAAACGGATGGATCTTAGAGGGAAACGTTATCACAGAAAATTAGAATGCCACATAACTTGGGAAAAGTAAAAGACGCCTTACACAAATATGCGTTAAGTGATGATCCCTTCCCCTGCATCTTCAACAAGAAGAGCGCCTGCGAAGCTGAATATAATTTGGGTGACATGTCCTATAGAAATGCAAATAAACAAAGAAAAACAGATAAAAGTGTGAGAGAATTAATAATTTAAGGAAATCAGTTCTTTTTACCTTTTTATGCGATCCAAAGGTACTTGAATACGTACATTCTGCAGCCTTCCTTTCTGATAGTTTTCAAGATATAAGAATTAGACAAGGAGGAAAGCCACCAACTAAAGTCATTTCATTTCCGGCATTGCTTTGACTTTTTCAGTGTATATTTATCAGCTAAAAGTCCACTTTCACTATAATCCATATTCTAGATATTGTTATGGGGAAAGCCAACAATTAAAGTCATTTCATTTCCAGCTCAATTAAAGTCATTTCATTTCCAGCATTGCTTTGACTTTTTCAGTGTATATTCATCAAGTAGAAGCCCACTTTCACTATTATCTATATTCTAGATATTATTAGCAGATTTTTGTTTAGAACAGAGGATCCAGACAAGGGGGTAGTAATGCGCTGTCGTTGAGCTTCAAGAGCAAAATAATCTCGGAATAAATTTGTGTACATTGATATGTAACTTAGACTTAATTTATTTTCTAATAGTGTGTTTTGGTCGAGATTGGCTGTTATCATGTGTTGAAAAGATGTTGCCTTTTTTCCCTAACTCATATTCATCACAGGAATCACAAAAAATAATACAAAATGCAACAAACTCATCGTTTAAAGCACAAGTTTGAAACCCTCTTTGAGGAGTGGGCACATGCATGGAGCAAGTCACTTATAATGACAGTTATGAAAGAGCTTTGACATCCTCAGGAACTGACAGTGGCACAATGCTACATGGGCCATCTAAATCTTGAGACCAATGTAAGTATAAATATGTGAAGCGTGCATTCTCGTATGTTTATTTACACCTCAACTATTGCAATCATTGAGTTTCCATGAATTTCCAACATCTTTAGGAAAATATATACCTGTTGTATCACATTTCATACTTAATTGGAAAAATTATGAAATTCATTACAGAAAATGCAAGAATGCAAAATGCGTGATTCTAAATCGTACCATTTCTCCTTTACATAATAAATCATAAGAAGAAAACAGAACTTTCCAAATCCCTGGTGAACCACTAAATTCTTCTGGTCAAATGAAATTTACAGCCACAAATAAAAGTAAATCATCTGCATGAACCCCCTACAAACACAAATTGCACAACTCACAATATACATCAACAAAGTGCAAGGAAATCATGCAATTTTGATGAACTGAAAAAGAAGAACATGTAAACTTTCATGCATATGCCCTGAAGAAGGCACCAACAGGAATCATGTAAGTGGCAATAACCAAAGATCCTTCAAACATAATAATTTTGTCCAAGAAGTCATCAAAATGCCTCCATATTTGAACTTTCTCCACATTGTTCTTACTCAGAGCATATATGTACAGATATTTACTTCGTTAAAGTTAAATTATTTATGCATACCATGCCCAGTTGCACCATGGGTCAACATGTAAGAAGCAAAGGAGACTGTACAGGTCTTCCAAGTTATTCTGTGACAAAAAGATTGGTTTGCAGTAACAGATATGTGCCATAAACTTAACACTTCAATAATTGAACCAACAAGATACCAACAATTTACATAAATGACATCAAAAACCAGTACCATGTGAATATCAGTATTGACAAGATAACTATCAGCATGCCTATTAAATTATTCTCAATATAGACACAATTTACTTACCTGAAGAAGGGTGCCGGTAAGACACCACCGGCGATGTGAGGACAATTTGAATGCAGCCTGAGCACCTTGGGTCCTAGAAGATTTTACGGTGTGAGCTTCATCTAAAACCACCCTGTACCAATCAACTTTATGAAAAATGCTGCACTCTCCATCCTGTAGGAAAATCAATAATATAGTCAGAACTTTCACTGGTCAATGAATAATCAAAGAAGGGAAAGTACGAAAAATACATAGGGAAAGAAAAATATAACGTAGCCTACGCTATTATAAGCCACTGTTAAAAAAAAGAAAATTTAAACTTGCTTACGGTTTTATAAGCCGCTGTTAGGACACCATAAGTTGTCAACACTATATCAGGTTCTGCTATCACCTTGAGGTCGTTGCTTCTAACCCTTCCATAGTGAACACAAACTGAAACACTGCCTGGCTTCGAATGTGTTTCTAGCTCGTCCTGGGAAATATATAGAAATGATAAGGCTTCTTGTAAAATAGTACAGTAGTTATCAAAGGAAAGTAATCTATGGAAGTAACGAGGTGTAAGACATTAAAAAAAGAAAAAGAATGTCGAAGAGCAACAAAGAACCTAATGCTGGGCATATCCTTTCCTCCTATTATGACAGAAGTAGGGACTCACATTCCACTGGCTCAGCAAAGCCATGAGACAAACAATGAGAGTGCCCCTCTCTAACTTTGGATCGAACTTGCATTGCAAATTATATAAATTCAGTTGAACCACTAACCCTCAAACTAAATAGATTAAGGCATATATTAGTATGAAGTTATTGAGAGGGCCTGTATGGAATCGAGTAGTAATAGCAGAAGAAGCGACAAATTCCAGCATCCATGATTAATCAATCAGAGTTCACGCATCCATGCTGGCACTGAAAAAATGGAAGAAACAACATAACCATCTATCTTATTTCCAAATGAATGGCCCATTTTAGCAACTGGAGTTGAGTATGCATAAGCGGCAAGATCATATACCTCACTTTAAAATCCACATTCAATCTTTACCTGCACAAACGTATAATCAATATTGTAGAACTTTAATATGCTAAACATTAAAAAGGTGCTTGGGAGAGTTTGAGTGGATCGTCTGCCATTCAAACAGATTTTCATCTAGCATCATCCGGACATTGTTGTTTTGGGTTAAACTTTGCGTTGCCATATGCAAATGTCAAGAATTTAGAAAAAGAAGATTGCAACTATCAACTATCTTCTTGCTAAAAGAAATTTAAGGATGGTTATGCCATGATGCTTTTAAAGTCTATAAGCACAATACTATTTTTTGATGAGCATGAAACTAAAAGCAACTACTGGGAACATACTACTCTTTTTCTACAAAATGTCATTTTCCATACACCTAGAGACCTTCATCGCTTCACTTTTGTGTATACTCCAATACCATGATGCAACAGGTTCGCTTATGTTCTTGATATCGCCTAATTGGTTCACATTTAACTGGAGAATTATGAAATTCACTACCAAAGGTGCAAGCATACAATAGTGGCGTACTTGCGTTACTGTTTGAAATGGTATTCATGTGATACATGATTTTAACCTAACCATATTTGCTTGAAATAATGATTTTAAGTTACCCATATAACAAGCTTTCATCATCTATCAAACAAAATGGACAGCACTTTTCACTGGACTACCTCAACTGTACTATGACCTTAACGATTAGAAGCTCTCAACATATTAATCTTCCGTTTTCAGTAAAATCAAAGAAGAGTTATTTCGTTTTTATTTTCAGAGGGGAAGGTGGTGAATGGATTACCGCGCTTTTCAGTTTTCACTATAACGCATCTCTCTCTAGTGTCATTGTATTCTCGTTGGAGAAGCTCCAATCAATTGGTTTTTTGCAGAAATTAAAGGTATGTAATTGAATTTGGCAAAATATGAGTTCTGAAATAAGGTAAGGAATTGAAGATATATATGAGAGAATTAGTGAAGTAATTACCTCCCTCTTCCAATTGTTAGGGACGGTAACAAGGTGGTCTTCGTTATTCTAGCCGTATAAATTTCTCACAGAATTCCTGCTGTTTGAATGGTTTTAGAGGATAATAAGAACAAAAGTTGCAACTCTCTGGTGGGAGACGGTCGTCAGCTGCGAGTGTAAACACAGAGAAGCAGCTGGAACATCTAGATGAGTTGATGTCGAAGAAGATGAGAATGTGGGTAAAACCAAATATTCATTTCCCACGTGCACGTGTACCGAGAAGACAAACACGAAAGTTAGAACCGGAAGAGGAAGATGCAATATTGGCATTGTGCAGAACCACCTGTACCCACATGAGGAAGATGAAGCTCTCAGCTGCCATTTTGGCATCCAAATGATAACACAATGGCATGATATGTAATTTGTTGAAAAATGTGGACAATGTGTTAAAATGGGTGGAAATGAAGTTAGCGCATTTTATACTATGTGTTAGATATGTCCGCTACATAATGTAGCGGACAGACGCTTTTGTTGAACAGTCAACTGCGTGGGTGAGGGGTATTTTTGTCAAAAGTATCGTCCGCTACACAATGTAGCAGACGTACTTAAAAAAACGCAAAAAAAATCTGGACCGTCCACAGATCGCGCATGGACGGCCAGATCGCACTAGCAACTTAACCCAAGTTATCAGCGGGAGCAATGGATCAACTTCTTATATATATATATATATATATATATATATATATATATATATATATATATATATATATATATATATATATATATAATGTGTGTGTTTAGGTATAGTAGTGTGTGTGTGTTTGTTTTGGGTTTTCGGCAAAGAGGTGAGGTAGAAGAAAGTGTGTGCTTTCAGGGTGTTTTAGTGTCTGCTTTTTATTTTTGTAGATGGGAATAATGATTGTAATTGTCACTAAAGGTAGGTGATTTTTAGGCAGTCAGAAATCATAATTTTTAAAAGAGTAAATTACACTAAACACCCCTGAGGTTTTACGTAATTACACTCCACTACCGCTATCTTTAAAAATTACACTCAGCTCAAAAAATAACTTTTTCTCTTACGGTGTTAATGGTGCAATGCAAAAAGACATGAATGCCCCTCAGACTGTTTTCTTGGAATTTTGGAGGGAAAACTTGTTTTTGGGAATTATTGGCATGAAACACTCTCACACACTTTCCCGCACAGTTTACATGCAAGCACACATGCACTCACACACATGCACACAGCTGAAAACACACACACACACATTCAAACACAGTTATTGCCTTTCATTTGTTCAAAGCCACCCAAAATACATTCAACCCACCTCACAGCACACTCACGCACACACGCTATATACACACCTTCAATCCACACCCACGCAACATACACTTGTGCACACATCACTCACACACATGCACTCAGAAATTGTCACACACACACACACAGGTGACAAAAATACACACACCCACCCAACGCATGCACACACATTTTAGCACACAGGACACACTTCACGGCTGATCTTTTCAACCCTTCAACACTACACACTTCACGGCACTCATACAACCACACTCACACTTGCTCTCAGCAAACACACTTCATCACCCATATACTTATTCATCCACTCCACCAATGTAAACACACACGAACAACTCCCTTGCACAACAGCCTGTGATGCTCCTCTCGCAACCCACCTGCATTCATGGCAGCCACCACGGCTGCCTCATCAACTCCCATCCTTCTTTCACCAAAAACCCATGAACCCACACCCGTATACACACCTTTCCCTGAACCCACTCTCACTAAACTCATCTCCATGCCATCACCAAACACGCACGAACCCCGCATATTATTTTCTGTTCGTAGAAAACCCACCCGCGACTATTTTTGAACCACAACTTTTTGCGACGAATAAATTTGAGTGGTCATGAGACTTGGAAAAAGACAGAAAAGAAAGTAAGCAAAACGATGGACTATAAGAAGATTTTGAGCCAACCTAATTCAAATTGAATGCCCTAATTGAACCCTAATTGAACACTCTAATTCACTTAGACACATAATTGAACCATAAATTGAAGTAATTAAACCCTAAATTGAATGTCCTAATCGAATTGAACCCTAAATTAAACTAATTGAACTCCTAATTGAACTCTAAATTGAATGTCCTAATCGAATCGAACCCTAAATTGAACTAATTGAACCCTAAATTAAATGCCCCAATTCAATCGAATCCTAAATTGAACTAATAGAACCCCTAATTGAACCCTAAATTAAAGTAATTGAACCCTAATTAAACCTTAAATTAAATGCCCTAATCGAATTGAACCCTAAATTAAACTAATTGAATCTCTAATTGAACCCTAAATTGAATGTCCTAATCTAACCGAACCCTAAATTAAACTAATTGAACCCTAAAATGAGCTAATTGAACCCTAAATTGGCTAAATTAAACCCTCTAATTCACTTAGAGTTTGTGGAGTTGACTGAAATTTTAAAAAATTCATTACTACAAGAAGACCACACATGTGAGTAAAAGACAAATGGGGGGTATTTTGGGTATGAAAATTGCATAAAGTAATGTGTCAGGGAATCTTTTCATGGAGTTGGGCCTGCCGTTAAATGTGTGTAGTTGTGTGTAATGCGGGTACAAACCTCGGGGGGTCGGAGTGTAATTTTTAAAGATAGCGGTAGTGGAGTGTAATTACGTAAAACCTCAGGGGTGTTTAGTGTAATTTACCCTTTTTAAAATTGTTATGTGCATATTTTGGCCAATTGCAAAAGTGTGACGCCCTTTATTTTTACAAGACTTACACTGTGAAACTTTTTGAGATTTTTTGATATCCGCGAAGGATACTAAATAATTATATCGGTGAAAAGGAATTCTCGATTTATTTATTCTAACAAATCAGGTCATTTTTATCCGAAAAGTTTAGGAGAACCTTATATTACTGAGATGTCTCAATTTATAAAATTTCGTGCAATTTCGAGGCTGATAGCTATTTTTAGTGAAATCGACTTATGAGCGCTCGATTCAGACATGTTAAGGGTTTTCGAGCGAAATATGTTTTGAAACAGTTTTTAGTCTCTTTTGCTTAGAACAAATTTTCTAACTAATTTTAGAATTTTTGTTGGTACGATAGCCATCAGGGGGTATTTTGATAATTATAATTATCCACCTGAGAGGGGGTGTTTTGGTAATTTTACCTACAATAGGTATTGTTCCCAACCTATTTTGGTCGCACCCAAAGGCCCACTGGGGTCCCATTTTCCATGACACATCCGCACAAGCAACAGTCATTTTCAACACTCACAACCGGTCAAACCATGCACGCTCAAATCACGTGCACTTCTCACTTTCGTTACGTTACTTTGTCACTCAAAAACTCATTTTCAAGCAAAGCCTCATGACACTTTGACCGTCGCACTTCGCATGTCGCCCATCAGCGCACCATGGCACTTGCCCAAGGAAGTTGGCTTTGGCCTTCCCCATGGGGTCGGCCTCGGCCTCCGCCTCCCCTTGGGGGTCGGCCTCAGCCTCCGCCTCCGCTTGGGGGTCGGCCTCGGCCTTCCCTTGGGGTTGGCCTTAGCCTCCCCCTAAAGGTTGGCCTTGGCCTTCCCCTAAGGGTTGGCATTTGTTCTCCATACTTAACCCCTTCAGTTCTCTTCAAGGGACCATACACAACTCCACGACCCTGTCGCCCGGACACAACTCTGCGACCCCTGTCGCCAGAGTCCGGGCGCCGCAATTGAACACTCTGCCGCTCCCGTGCGCCGTGCCACTGATACAGTCGTGCCCCCAGGCTCTTTGTCACACTACCATGCCCCCGGCACCATACGCATTCTGTTGCGCCCATGCGCCGCGCCACTAACACAGACGTGCCCCCAACACCTTACTCACTTCATCGCGCCCATGCGCCATAATCATGTTACGTGCCCCCTGGGCACAACACTCATTCACCACACCATGCGCACCTTGCCTTGGTCATGGAACATAATTCGACCCACTCTCCGGAGTGTGCAACATCCTGCGGGGATAGGCGACTCCTCCGGGACACTATCTCCGCCAGGGAGCTCTTCAACTCCCCTTTCGCCAGGTAGACGGCTCCTCTGGGATGCTAATTTGGCCAGTCAGGTAGACGGCTCCTCCGGGATGCTACCTTGACGCGCTCCGAGTGCTCCGGCACAAGGACTCACCCGCGGGGATAGGCGACTCCTCCGGGACACTATTTCCGTCAGGGAGCTCTTCAACTCCCCTTCCGCCAGGTAGACGGCTCCTCCGGGATGCTACCTCGCCCAGTTGGGTAGACGGCTCCTCCGGGATACTACCTTAACGTGCTCTGAGTGCTCCGGCACAAAGACTCACCCGCGGGGATAGGCGACTCCTCCGGGACACTATCTCCGCCAGGGAGCTTTTTAACTCCTCTTCCGCCAGGTAGACAGTTCCTCCGGGATGCTACTTTGTCGCGCCTCGAGTGCTCCGGCACAAGGACTCACCCGCGGGGATAGGCGACTCTTCCGGGACACTATCTCCGCCAGGGAGCTCTAAGTGCTCCAGCACGAAGACTCCCCTTTCGCCAGGTAGACGGCTCCTCCGGGATGCTACTTTGGCCGCCCAGGTAGACGGCTCATCCGGGATGCTACCTCGGCCCGCGGAATATGGGACTCCTCCGGGACACTATCGCCGCCAAGATGTCTGCATGACTAGCCTACATGCTCCGGGACTGGGGGCTTACGTAGGCACCCCTACGGACTATGACCCCCGAGTCACTCCGAGACGGGAACAGGTCTTCGGAGGGCATCACGCCTAGTTCACCTGGCAGTTGGGCGTCGGGTCTTCCCCACCGCTGCCAGGCATGTGGGGCTCCGTAAGGACTTGGATTGGAGGCTAGGTTAAAGGGTTCTCTGGCCACACCAACGCTATGGGGAGCCGGTCTTTCCAGACAGACAGAGTGACGCTGTGCGGGGCAGGCCGGGTGAATATGCGATCCGACAGTCCGTGGAGCACCGGCACCCGTGGACCCCCCAGTGACGTGTCACTCCCGGGGAGTGCCACGTGTCGGTTAATGACATCATTATCTCAATCTCTATAAATAAGGGTCTTGCGAATTCATTCGAGGAGAGAGATTGATGGTTGGACATTTTCAGAACATTTTCACTTTTTCACTCTAGAATCCTTGAGAGAGAAACATACAGGACCTTGACCCTGGACTTAAGCATTGGACTGTGACTGTCGTCGTGTATTCATTCCTACGCTATCGCCCTCGCAGCACTGCCACCCTCAAGCTCTGTCTGGAAAGCCCTTGGTCTCTGCCCTTGTTCCACCCTTGCTGTGTCTCACATCAACATACTTGGCATCTGACTCGGACTGCATTCCTTGTGGCACCTCCACGTAGGTACAAACCCACTTTCCTTGTCATCAGGTACTTTTTGAAAAATTCACATACAATATGGATATTTTAGTGATTTTAGTTATGGGAAGGACATTTCGGTAAGTTAGATATGAAAGGGGTGTTTTTGGTAATTTACACGTGGGGTATTTACGTAATTTTACGTACCCGGTGAGTGGGTCATTTTGAGAATAGGATTGAGTTGGTATTGGTTTTATAATATCGTATCATAAATTATATTGTGATAATTGTATTGTTCTATTTAGGTTAAAACATAAGATTTTCTGGTTAGGATAGCTTAGTTTCGGATCAAAGTATGGATTTCTATTTAAACCCTGGGGTAAAGATTTCTATCCAAATCTCAAATTCATCAATCTTTGTTCGTATTTGTTCATGGCTATTCTTGAACTCTAAGTGATGAATTAATATTAGGATATTTATTTGCCATTTAAACCCTAGTTTGAACCCTGAGTGGTATTTGAAACTCTTGTTGATGCTGATCTGTTATTATATATATTCAAGCATTGATTTGAATGTTGAAATGTGTATGTTATTCTTCTGAATATTGACATGAGAATCTATTATCGTGCACTGCCTATGTGACTTTGCTCATCTGTTCTGTATTGGGAGGCGTTATAAGGTTGATCAGTTGTGTGGAACACAGGCTTGTACCTTGATGGACTAGTTATTACTCATATGCATTATAGTCTGTGTTGTGGGCACTGCCAGTGTAGCTTTGTTAATCTGCTACCCTGTATTGTTGTATGGCTTTGCATGTGCTCATGGTCAATAACTCCTGAATTTGTTTATATTGCATCTTAAAATGATTGTTTTTAAAAAATATAAGAGGTTGGACCAAAAAAAAAAAAATCAGCTCATTATTCGAAAACTAGTATCATTGTTGTTGATTGCTTATCTGTTTTGCCATAAAGTTAGGACAAAAGTTTATCTAGAGACATGAGAACCTTTTACCGATCACATGCTTCTATGTAGTTAAAAACTAATATCTTAATAATTGGGCGGCTAGTGTGATATTTGACAATCGACACTTAAATTTCCACTTCTTCAAGGAGCCCGGCAGCATGTACAGGTCTGAACAAACCAAAAAACAGAAAGATGGTACAAGAAGGAACCACCATCAAAGTTATCTTGACACCTATGTATTATTCTTTTCATTCTTAGAAAAGAAAGAATGAAAGTAAACTGTAAAAGCATTGACCATTATTATCAAATCAAATACACACTACATTTGTTGTCCTTTGGGCTCAGAGTACGCATTGAAGGCAAAGAAAATGCCTATCTTGGTGCTAAAAATGATTTGTTTTATGGGACCCAATTTTAATTGTGCTCATAAAAATTTACTCCATTTTATCACTACCCAATACTCATTTGTAGGGATGGCAATGGGGCGGGTCGGATGCGGGTTTTGTAAAATCCGTACCCGCCCTGGTAGTCCTGTACCCGTGCCTCGCCCCGCCATATAATTGTAATACCATAACCGACCCTAAGCTGGTTTGAAAAACCCATCCCCGCCCGGCCGATATGAATTGCAAACCGAGAAACCAAATTATATCCTGCACTTCGAAAACCCACACATTCAAGATGGAAATTGGAAAACCAGTTTCGTGAATTTCTATTTTCGTTCACAGAACCGTGAAAATAAACTCAACATCTCAATTGAATTCCAACGTTTCACCGCTATGAGCAGAGCGCTTCACACAGATTCAGGATCTAAAATTAGAATGAGTGACATGAGAATATCGCTAAAGGTAGAGGTGGACAGGAATGGTGCTTTAGTCACCTGGTAGGTGGTTGTGACAGTGGTGGGTGGTCAGTTAGGTGGAATTGTGGAGGTGGAGCCATGGCCGTGGGGGCTGACCACCGACCGTGCAGGGGAGAAGGAGAAAAAGAGGCGGAGGCGGCGGGGTAAGTTGGCAGAGATGGCGAGTAGCAGAGAGGGAAGGAGAAGCTGGCGCAGCGGCGTAGCGACGTGGCAGTGGCGTGGCAACTGGGCTTGGCGTCTTGCTTCGTTAGTCGGCAGAGGGTAGAGAGTGACTGAGTGACACTGTGAGAGGAGATAAGAAATTTAGGGTTTAAGAGAATCATATATATGGCCCAGGATGAACGGCTAGAATTGAGTGATGTATATGTTTAGTAAACCGGGGCGGGTGCGGGTCGGATACTAGGGCGGGATAGACGGAATACCATACCTGACCCTAACCCGCCGCGGATTTTTTTAAAAATTACCATACCCGCCCCATAACCAGTCAAAGTCAAAATAATCCGCTCCTAACGGATCAGAGCGGGTCAGAGATCCGCCAGATGTGAATCTTATTGCCATCCCTAATCATTTGACAATCATAGTGTTAAAAGAAAAAAGAAAACATGCGTAAACATATCTTATTCAGAACTTTTGTTACTACTTATTTGTCTTAAAACTCGCCCCACCCTTCACAAAAATATCACCACAAAAACAAGTACGAACTTTCCCATAATGTGGTCATAGCAAGCACATTGAAGACTTAACAGCATTTGATGTACCCATCCTATTAACTTTACAACAATCAACATCTCCCGTAGCCCATTTCAAGTTTTCTTGAAGCCCGCAGTGGACATGCTCCTCTTTTATCATCAATAACCAATGTAAAGATCAGAGGGCTGTCATCGTCGGTATGGACACATTTCTTAGGACCACCAGTTGGGAATGGCAGCTCGGATGCACATCTAATATGCGCAACACGTTACTGGTGATGTGTTGTTTCAATGGCAGGCCTCACGAAAGCAACCGTTAGAAGCTACACAAAGAACCCAGAGGGGACACACACTGCACATGCTACTGTTTGCAGTTATCAGTTTTGCACAAATGTCCAAATTGTGACTCACCCTCACCTTCAACAACAGTTAGGTTCCAAAAGTCCTTTTGGGGTTGGGTCTACTTGTCTCCCCTCTCCCACTGTTCATCCCACCACCACCTTCACCACCACCATATTTCTTATTTGTTGAAAGGATTGCAGATAAAGGAAAGTTAGGCAATCACTTTTGACCAGAGGCTACTACTTGATTATATTCCGATTCCACTTTGAAGTAAGCCATTCTAATTGTCACCAGAGGTTCATAAAGGGGTAACTAGGAGACATGTTCTAATGCTACTAAAGGCATTGGACTGAGCTAGAATAGAAGTGTAGCCTAAATTGGGCTGTCAATAGATTAAATTGGGTTTGATCTGATTTGGATCAAATTATTCCTCAATTCTAATTTATCGATCCATATCTGGATTTGCATACGGTTGGATTCACAAAAGATTAAGTCCGACCCTGTTATAGAGAAAAGGGCAATGCAAAATTTTCATTTCATTATACTTGAAGTCTCTGCAGCATTACATAATACACATTAGGAAGCGTATATTTCCACACTTGTCCATAACATTGTTTCTGACTAGAAAGTGCGTCAGAGACAACTTACTATACGTTCCAGTAGCAAATAAAGTGTGGACAAGCATATTAGGGTATGAAAATAAATGTTCTCGAAAACTTATTAGTAGCTGAACTGCCTTCTAATAGATTATCCAATGACGTAATGGGTACAATATCAGACCATATCTGGTAGTCGAGACCAATGGTTTCGATCGTTTAAGACCATTGGTCTCGACCATTTAAGACCATTTGACATATTATAAAATTACCCCTTATCACAATCGCCTTAGCCACTGTATAACTTTTTGTTGGCCTGTCCTCCTATCTTATTAGCCCTACTTATTCAGTGGTCTCGAATGGTCGGGACAAATAATACAAAACTATACAATAATTATTCACACAATACGTGCACAATGCAATCCAATTTTCAAGTGATCGGCTACTTTGAATTTTACACAAGAAACAAGAAATGGTGATCTAGAAAAGATCGGGTTTGTAAGCAGACAATAACCCGATTGACACACATGCCTAAGCGGATCCGCTTAACTATCATCAATATAGTTGTGGTTTGAAATAGCAGCCAGTATGGATTTGAGTTACGGAGTCTACTAGAGTGCAACATGTACTGCTGGAGTTGCTGCACAGTTTCATTTTCTACTTGAAACACTGTTGGATTGTCCTTTCCACAGCAAAGTTACTACACGATCAATTAATCAGAGTTGGTCTGGAAGAATAAATACCGTCAAACCCATACTCATAAAGTGGGAGACTGATGCATCTTTGCAAGTCTTCCACAGATGAACAAATTAATCAACACCCCAATTGAAATCAATGAACCCTCAATGTTAAAAGTTTGAATATCTGTAAATGGTCACCTAAAGATTCCTCGGTTTCATCCAATACGATGACTACAACATTTGACTACCACCAATTTCTATCTTACCACTACAACCACCGCCCATTTCCAGTCATAACCCAATCTTAATGTCTGATAATGTTGTTCCCTGGATTCACATTAGGACTTTCGTCATTTAACCTAACTTAACATGATGGAAATGAGAATATTTACTTGCTTTAGTTGTTGGCACTGAATATTTTGAAGAGGATTTCATGGTTTTTGTCTACTCCCGTCGACCAAAATGTAAAAAGGAAAATGTACTTCCACCTCTTTTATGTTTCTCATTCTGTTTTTTCCCCCCTAAAAATGGACTTTAGTGACAAATGTTAAATTTTTGGCAACGAATAAGGGGTGAATTAGCATATAGTGAGTGTAAGTCTTTCCCGAAGCCAAATTTGGCATCAACTAATAGTTATCTTGGGATGCCTGCCCACAAGCCGAATGCCCTTTCCATTGCTGTAAATCAATTCCCTTTTCTCTAAGGTCAGCAAGGCTACAAATTCGCCGAGCTAGAGTCAGGATTTCCGAGGCACGTAAGGGCCGAGGCAACGCAAGCCAGTGCCACATGTTTGAAAAACAACCTTGACACACCTACGTGACCAAAGGAATCGAGGAAATGTGGTCTAGGATTCTTTCTCTTCGTAGGTCATTTGTGGCATTTATGAAAGGCTGGAGCAGCTGTGGCAGTGTTCAAAAAAGGAATCGCCCGTGATCTTAAAACTGTTCTTTTTCTTAATTGAGACAGGGGACCAAGCTCGAAAAGGGTTAATTATCTCCCAAATCTTGATTTTCTTTACCTTTTCTATCATTTTCGATCTGAACAAAATTGGTTCTCAAACAAATGTAAGTTGCAGAATATATAAAGTACAAACTTGGACATAATAATAGAGGAGGAAAGATTCTCCGAATAAACTTCCACCAACAAAGAAACCCCACCACTACCACCAGCAGTGACATCACCAGCCATTCACAAGCGGCTAAACAACACTGGTAGGTCAAAATTTATCAAATGGTGGCCTCACACCACAGCCAAGGGACAGCAGCATCTGAACTTTGATAAAAGGTGCTGTATCTCTTTTACATGAACATGAACAAGCCAAAACTTAACCATGCCTGATGCAGAGGCTAATAGATAAAAAGACAAAGAAACATGAATGAAGGGGCAACTGGTTCATGTTTATTCATAAGTTCCATCAGTACAAGTATAGACAACAGAGGTGGGGGAAATTACAGGAGGGTGAAGAAGAAGATCTAGTGAAATCTGTACCACTAGGACTGAAACCTAAAGTCATTGAACCCAATCCTCCCTTCCTTCCTTCCCCTCTCAGATGATCTGTTAGACAAAGGACCTTGTATTTGTTATGTAACTCACAAGCTCTGTTATGTTACAGACCATTAGTCTAGACAGTCTACACTTAGTTCATGAGATCCTACTTCTTTCTTTACAAGTAAAGAAGGGTGACGGAAAGCGTAAAATGCCACCGTCACCAATTACGCTAATACGACTCCTACATCAACTACCCTAAGCTTCACATCAAACGATGATTTGAGGGAGAGAAACCTCCAAAGGGGATCCTAGAACTTCTAAGGATCCACTTTAACCCATTGATAACGTCCGGGAAGAGGTTCATCTTTGACTGGATCAAAGTTGTACCTGCAATTGTCCATGAGAGATATTACATAACCATAACTAGGACATAAATAAGATGGCAGTCAAGATATCAACAAATAAAAGTCATTACTATGCCAGAGAAATAAATGCTGCGTACTTCTCTATAAATTGTTTTTGCTGCTGTCCTTCAGCGTCAGCAAAAAACTCGTCCATTTCATTTGCTGTTGGGATGTCTCGTCTTGTTGAATTTTGCACTCTTGTATTGGCGTCGGTTGAGCTCCTCGGCCTAGTAGTAGAACCAGGAGTTTTAACGGTGTCTGGATCCCTTATCAAACTGCAAGGTGTGCTCTCCCGGGTGCTCCTGTCATGATGAAATGTAATCTTTGTCACAATTTATAAAACACTGAATGTTAGAAAGGCAACAAAATTATACGATGTTGCAAGCTCTACATCGAACGAAATTAATTAACGACACGCAGCAGTAGCAGTAAATATTGAAGCCTGTAAACCATCCAAAAAGTTTTCATGTAGGGAAAATTTTCCATTTTCTGCCAAATTCGTTTATTTTTTCATATCTCATCCATATGCTCCAATCATTCGTGGTACCCCACAAACATTTTTCAGTAGATATGTCCTACCAATCATTTACAGCTCACATGTTAATGCGTCAAGACAAAGTGTAATCAGCATGCTACTCTACAAGGCAACCAGAAGTTTATTTCACCATGATATCCTTTAAATCCAATAACAGGTGCAAAAGGGTTCCAGGAGAAAAAAATAGCCCTTCCCCGAAGTATAAACCCACAGTGATTTGGCCCATGCAGGTATTCAACATTGTGGAGAAAAACATAGGGACCCTATTAATTTTCCCCCTTAATTTCTTGTTGTTAATTAACACCAAACAGAGTAGATTTCTGATCATGCAAAGGAGCAAGTAAAAAGCACAATTTTCTCCTTTTCTTAACTGATCTCTTTACACATTGAAGCAAATAAGAGTTGAATCCCATCATCACTTTTCCTGCAGGAAAGCAACAACTTTTTGGGCATAAATGGTCAGGTGAAGCTAGCCTGAAGAAAAAGGTGTCACGTATAGCAGGTCAGAGAAAAGTAATTTCATAAAAATACCCCGTCCCCAGCAAATCTAGTTACGCAAAACAGTCCTACAAGCCAACACCACATGATCATATATTCCACAAGTATCAAAAGAAGAAGGTTCATATGTACTAGAAGAAAATTAATAGCTTATGTGCACTAAAGGTGCAAAAAAGATAAACTGAGTACCACTGCAAGCAGTCAAATTCTGGAAACAACGATGAAAACAGACAAAGGACAGCACTCTCATAAGTCAAACAAGTAGGAGCTGAATATGGTTGTAGACTGTCGGTTCCACATGTTTCAGCTTCAGGTATTTAACTATTTATCCAAGGACATACCAAGGCAAAAATTACAGGTTTCAGAGACAAAGACAGTAAGTGAGTTAAGTCACAACAAAAAGGAAAAACGAAGACACTTCAATCAATTCCATTTTCCACATTTTCATGTTTTCAGACCTTGTAAAATAACTGTGCTTCAATGGATTGTTGAGCCAATGATAACAATTCAGTGACGAGGTACTAGTCAAGACAACACATTTGCAGAAAACAAGCATGAACCAAAGAAGAACCAACTATAACCAAATAAAACACCAGATTAGCTGACAAGCATAGAAATGACTTCTGATGTACATGCATTTATAGACAGTGAGAGCAACAAAACGAAGTATTAAGCGTTGGATTCAGGCGAAGTAAGGAATTACAGCACCTCAAGAACTAATTAAACATCATTTGTACACAATTCAAAATTGCAAGTCAAGTCAAGCGCTGGGAAGAAAGGAAAAAAGGGGGAAAATTAACCAAAAGAAGGAACAGGGCTATTTCTCATACTTCCATAGAATCAAAAGCTGAGCAATCAAAGTTTGATCTACCTAAAAGAATTAAAAGCAAGGGCTCTTTAACGTGGAGGAAAATGAAAGTAAATAAAATTATTCCCTTCAGAAAAATAAAAATTAAAAAAAAAAAAAAAAATCCTTCGTAACTTTCCGAAATTTTACTACCAGAGTATGAAACAAAGCACTTTGAAGAGAAAACAAAAAGGCTTTAACCAATTATTTTACAATAACAAAGAAGGGGAAAAAAAAAACGGAAACCCCAAAATTCCCTACAATTAGCATCAGTTATAGGTACGGAGTTTCTCCCCCAGACTTTCCCACATTTTCTTAGCACAGAGCACACAAACATAACATGCAACAGAAACCCTTTTCCTAAAGCCCTAATTAACTAAATTTAGACTGCTAAATGCTAATCTATCAACCAATTAAGATAAAGAAAAACTTTCCCCTGACTTCCTCACATTTCTCAAGCACGCAAACAGAGCATGCAAAAAGAAACCCTTTTCAAGAACAAGCCCTAATCAACAAAATTAGGACTTCAACTCAACCTACAAAATAGAAAAACCCAGAATACCTTCCGGACTTTCCCACATTTTCCCCAGCACCCAAAGAGAGCATGCAAAAGGAAAATATCCCTAATCAACAAAATTTAAACGCCAAACAGCTAATTCAAGAAAAACCCACCTCTCTCTACCTTCAAATTCCACCACATTCTCCCCAAATGAAGCTTCAATCCCCACATCAACACTCTCATTGATGATGGCCTTCTTCGCTTGAACCTCTTCCTCTACACCCGCATCCAGACAACCCCCATCTTTCCTCAAGCAATCCAACTTTACACCCCCGGAATTCACGGATCCCACCCCCAATCTCGAGCTCGCTCCGGAACTGGGGCCTGAATCAGGGTTTCGCAGGAGGGTTTTCTGCCTCTTGGAGTCGCCGTGGGACAGAGGAATCGGGGGTTTCTCGAGACGGCGGCTGCGGAGCTGGAGGTAAGACCCACCGGCGGGCGCCGCAGACGGAGGAGCCACGGCGGACTTCTGGAGGCGCTGGGGGGCTAGGGTTTTGGCCCTTGTCTTGACCCCTAGAGACGACTGCTGGGTCACCTCCATGAGGGCTACTAGCTCCCCTGTCGTCTTCGACTTCCTCATGTACTTGCCCATTTCTTGCTGTGTGCTTCTTCACTTGGCTCTCATGGGGTGTTTTAGAGAGAGAGAAAAGGGACAGGTGGACGTGAGGGAGAGAGAGGAGGTGGGTTTTCGGTTGTTTGTTAGAGAGAGAGAGAGAGAGAGAGAGTAGGGAGGCGGTTTGCAGTTGTTGGTTACAGAGAGAGAGAGAGAGAGAGAGAGAGGAGGAGGGGCCTGAATTTTGTACTCATATATTTGTAGAAGAAAGGAAATGAAGCGTAAGGGAGCAAAAAGCAGAGTTTGGGGGTTTTAGCGTTTTAACAGGCCTTGGTACCCCTCTGTAGTCTGTACTTGCCCCATTTCTCCCCATAATATATAGGATGATATGTGCGTCATGTGTACTTCTTTGTGGATATACATATACTCCTCAAACACACACAGTATTATAGTTGGAAATTGTATCAACCTCTTGTTACATTTGGCAAATTATATTTGAGGGTTCGATTGATTCTTTTTTTTTTTTTTGTTTTGTGACATGTTACATCTTTATTATTAAGTGTCAAGTATTTCGACATGTCTGTCTATTTTGGAACCAGAAATAAAATTTATGGAATGACCCGGTAGAGTTCAAAAAGTTGACTTCGCATTCCATTTCTAAGGAGAAAATACTAAATGGTAATTTTACTCTCAAATTCCACCTCGTCCTCTCGACATTTTGCACATGATTTCTTTCTCACGGCCTCTGTCGCCTTTGGACATATGCACATCAACTTTATCGACTACATCTGACCATCAAGGTGTCGTGCAGAGCTCCCAAAAATCCATCTTGCTTTGTATAAGAAAAGGAATTCTAGATTTTAGACTTCAAAGTTATAACAAAATCTCTGGAGGCCAATAACTCGTGGTAGAGATGGATTTTTGGAAAAGTTATGAGCACACGGAATGGATGGCTGACCTCGATTGTGCATCAACCATATGACGTTTTACGCTATGCTTTTAGGTTACGGTCAACATGAGTTTGACTAATAACCATGCAAAAAGATCTCTCGTGTCAACTGTAAAATTAAATTAGTTTGGCACTCAAATTATCTTCCCGTCTCTGGCTACCCCTTAATTTGGTAACCCCAACTACGGGTAGCCCTTATGTTTACCGTGGTTTCCTCCAAGGTCATGTGAGCCATTTTCCAAGACTATCCGTTTGGATGCGTTGTCTTAGCTATTCCAGGGATACCCGTTTGGGTATCGCCTTAGGTTGTAATGGATAACGTGTTTTAATGAAACTTTGTTAGAAAAAAAAAAGTCATATTATTTTTTTATTGGAATCATGAAGCTCTTTAGTGAATCAATAGGATACCCCCCAAAGGTTAACTCTAAGAGCTAAAATTATTTAGCTCTCACGATTTATTAGGAGATAAATTCTCAGAGCTCAATGACCCTCAGGCTATCAAGAAAGTAATTGTTAGGATTCATCAAAACAAGGCGATTCAAGGAAAGGAGAAAGTAGGCTCGAAAACTGGCAAACTCAAGCAAAGGTACCAGACTCGAGATATCAATTCAGCCTCAACTAAGGCAGTGGACTTGGAGGAGAGAGAAACATGTATTTACACTTCGTGATTATCAAGAAAGCTATACTTATACATACCCCTTACACTCAAATGATATTCACTTATGAAATTCTAAATATTGGACATATTGCATATAGCCTTTTTATTTTTCAAATTCTAATCAATATTTACTTTCAAGAGTTAAAATGAGAACTTGTGAAACCTCTTAAGACCATCCTGAACCAAATGTAACGCCTTGATTCTGCAACTTCGACCCTTCTATAGCACTTCCTACCTACATTCCCAGTGCCAATTTCTGGGTTACTTGCTTATATGGTTTTTCTCAAATGGTAATCAAGTTCTGGAGGTTAAATAGCCGGAATGAGAAAGTCTTTTGGTGCTATACTAATTGACCAAAAAATTTTCGTGCATACAATTGGGAATCTCGATGCTAAGAAAATATTATTATTGGAGTTACACTAAAGAACTTGACACATCAACTCATCAAAGTCAGCGAAGAGTAATGGCTTATCGCCAATTAGCACATTTTAGTATCTACGTTGGGAAGGGTTTTTCGAGTTCCCTAATGGACAGGTCGGGCATAAGGACTGTGGTAAAAAACAGGTTAGATCAAAAAATGGGTCGTACTTACATGTAACCCAACAAGACATGGGTCGATGCGGGTCAGGTCACAAACTGATCAAGCACTAAAAATTCTTTTAAAGGGCATAAGCGGATGTATTCTCATCATAGTTATAACTGCTCATAATATTTCTCAATGCCTTATGTATGAAAAGAGAATGGCTATTGACGATTTTTTTTTTAATTATTGAACATATTTTCACCCGTCTACAACCAAATGAATACATTTAGGACATTTAAGGATTGCATCACCAAATGTCATCTTTCCCTCGGAAGTGTTAGTCAATAAAGTGAATTTATAAAAAAAGACCATTAAACTTTATGGCAACATTAAAACAAATTAAATTTTATGTTGCAATTAAGGGAAAAAAAGGGAACATACCTCTAAGTCATTAGAACTTCGTGCCATTCGCCATTTATTCGCGATACGAGTTAGAGCCGACTTTCATGACTCACGAGAATTAAACATTGGATACCTTCTGTATAGTGGCCACGTGGAAAGTGCATTTTTTGTTTTTTGTGTACATATATTTCTGAGTATTAATTTGATTCTCAAACACGTCCCCATTGCACTAATTAGCATAGTTCGCCACGCGCCTTTCCCTCTTTGCCCAGAAGAATAAGAAAGAGGGAGACGATGTTTTTTCAATACTTTTTAAAAAGAGTAAAGGAAATGTTTTCTTTTTTTGAAATTATCAGTATTACAATTCATATGATCCGTCGGTACGAACATTCGAATTTCAAATCTTGAAATTATTCATCAAGCCCCTTTGCCACTTCACATACCCTTTGAATTTTAGAAGGAAAATGTAGTAATGTCCTTACGCATCAATTTTAACATTTTGAATATTTGATAGGTCAACTTTAAAGTGGTGTTAAACATAAATTTGGTGCGTAGGAAGTAACACGAGAAATGAATGCGACAAGTATAGTCTTCTGATTAATCTCTTTTATACAAAGTGTGTTAAATCAAAGGTCTGGTGACATAGCACCAATTTTAACGGTTCAATCTTCTCAAAATGATACAAAAAGAAAGCAATTTTGTGATGTCGATTCAGGAGTTTGGCGGTGTGATTGCAAATGGAACAATATGAACTCTTCGAGCTGATGCGAAAGGACGACAAAGAGCTGATGCCGATCCAAGGGCCTGGTGGAGGCTTGAACATAAATTAAAGGGATAATACCATTTTACTCCCCTGAACTATCCCCGTTTTGTTATTTTGGTCCCTGAACTTTAAAATTCGTTAAATCAGTCCCTGTACTTTGTGTCGTCATCAATTTAGTCCCTCCGTTAGCATTTCTGTTAAAACTCGGGGGTATTTTAGTCAAATAATGAAAAAATATGGAATAATACAATTTTAGTCCCCTGAACTATCTCCGATTTTTTATTTTGGTCCCTGTACTTTAAAATTCGTTAAAGGGATAATATCATTTTACTCCCCTGAACTATCTTGTTTTATTATTTTGGTCCCTGCATTTTAAAATTCGTTAAATCAGTCCCTGTACTTTGTGCCGTCATCAATTTAGTCCCTCCGTTAGCATTTCTGTTAAAACTCGGGAGTATTTTAGTCAAATAATGAAAAATATGAGATAATACCATTTTAGTCCCCTGAACTATCCCCGCTTTTTTATTTTGGTCCCTGTACTTTAAAAAGTTCGTTAAATCAGTCCATGTACTTTGCATCGTCATTAATTTAGTCCATCCGTTAACATTTCTGTTAAAATCGGGGGTATTTTAGTCAAATAATGAAAAAATATTTCATATATCTTCCCTTTCTGCCTTCCCTCAACCCACACCACCCCCCCCCCCCGGCCGCCTTTCCACCATTGCTACCACCACCATAAATCAACCATCACCACCAGCCGTTCGATCACCACCATTCTCAGCCACAAGAAGACATGTTCATCATACCTGCCATTAACCCCCCACTCTCCCCCATTCTTCTTCCCCCACATCTGTTGCGACCACCGTAAATCAACCATCATCGCTTCCGCCTTTTCTCTAGCAATTGGTGGAATGCATAAGCCCTCCATAGAGATGGGTGACCTTCCTGGGTTTCCTTTGCAGATTCTTGTCATTTTTCGTTGCAGATCTGAGAATGGAAGGAATTGGGTGGGCTTCCTAGTTTCCTTTGCTGTAATTGGGGTGTTGGTGTTGAGAGGGAGGAGGAAGGGTATGTTAAATCAGGTAAGAGATGTTCCATGTGGTGAGTCATATGTAATTGTAGTGGAAGATGATTGATGGGTTTAGTTTTAAAGGGATGAAATTTGGAGTTCATGATTTTGGTGGTGGCTGCTAGGATGGAGAAGAGAGGGAGGAAAGGAAGATGGGGAAGGGAGAAGAGAGAGAAAGGTAAGGGGGAGAGGTTGAGGACTATAAGGTTAGGGCTTGACATAAATATCCCTAAATTTATAACAGAAATGCTAACGGAGGGACTAAATTAATGACGATGCAAAGTACATGGACTGATTTAACGAACTTTAAAGTACAGGGACCAAAATAAAAAAACGGGGATAGTTCAGGGGACTAAAATGGTATTATCCCATATTTTTTCATTATTTGACAAAAATACTCCCGAGTTTTAACAGAAATGCTAACGGGAGGGACTAAATTGATGACGGCACAAAGTACATGGACCGATTTAACGAATTTTAAAATGCAGGGACCAAAATAACAAAACGGGGATAGTTCGGAGGAGTAAAATGATATTTTCCCTTCGTTAAATCAGTCCTTGTACTTTGCATCGTCATTAATTTAGTCCCTCCGTTAGCATTTCTGTTATAAATTTAGGGATATTTCAGTCAAGCCCTAGCCTTATAGTCCTCAACCTCTCCCCCTTACCTTTCTCTCTCTTCTCCCTTCCCCGTCTTCCTTTCCTCCCTCTCTTCTCCATCCTAGCAGCCACCACCAAAATCATGAACTCCAAATTTCATCCCTTTAAAACTAAACCCATCAATCATCTTCCACTACAATTACATATGACTCACCACATGGAACATCCCTTACCTGATTTAACATACCCTTCCTCCTCCCTCTCAACACCAACACCCCAATTACAGCAAAGGAAACTAGGAAGCCCACCCAATTCCTTCCATTCTCAGATCTGCAACGAAAAATGACAAGATTCTGCAAAGGAAACCCAGGAAGGTCACCCATCTCTATGGAGGGCTTATGCATTCCACCAATTGCTAGAGAAAAGGCGGAAGCGGTGATGGTTGATTTACGGTGGTCGCAACAGATGTGGGGGAAGAAGAATGGGGGAGAGTGGGGGGTTAATGGCACGTATGACGCACATCCTTTCTTGTGGCTGAGAATGTCGGTGATCGAACGGCTGGTGGTGATGGTTGATTTATGGTGGTGGTAGCAATGGTGGAAAGGTGGGGGGTGGGGGGGGGGGGTGGTGTGGGTTGGGGGAAGGCAGAAAGGGAAGAGATATGAAATATTTTTTTATTATTTGACTAAAATACCCCCGAGTTTTAACAGAAATGCTAACGGAGGGACTAAATTAATGACGATGCAAAGTACATTGACTGATTTAACGAATTTTAAAATACAGGGACCAAAATAAAAAAAGCGGGGATAGTTCAGGGGACTAAAATTGTATTATTCCATATTTTTTCATTATTTGACTAAAATACCCCCGAGTTTTAACAGAAATGCTAACGGAGGTACTAAATTGATGACGGCACAAAGTATAGGGACTGATTTAACGAATTTTAAAGTTTAGGGACCAAAATAACAAAACGGGAATAGTTCAAGAGAGTAAAATGGTATTATCCCTAAATAAAAGAGCAAATGTGTAAGATTTTCGTCAAGTAATCACCTTGAAATCGAAAGTTCGAGACTTTCTCTGTCCTCAAAGGCTTGAGCTAAAAAGTCACGCAAAAGCTTTTCTCTCTTGATGTCAAAAGTATGTAATAATAAACCAAAAGTCATAACATCTTCCAAATGTATATACTTTGCCGTAAATCAAGATCTTCTGATGTACAGCACATTTAACGATAAAAAGATTGTCACTAAAAGTGTTTTCTCGTTGTTAATAAAAAATTTAATGACAATTTTTTGTTGCTAAAAATATTTAGCGGCATTTTTTTCTCCTGATCCCTTTGTCGTAGATATGGTGTCAAGAGTTTTGATAAAATGCAACATTTATCTCAACTATCTCTTTATCTTTAGTTAGCTTTAAAAGGATAACAATTTCCCTTTTTCTTGTTTTCTTGAAACGAAAATTGTAAAGTGATAACCTAAAAAGTTAATATGATAGTTTTCTTATCCTTTTTTTATTTTTATCTTCTTACAATTTGTCACATGAAAACTTGTGGTTTGACAATTTAAAAAGTGCACGCCAACATTTGAAGCGTCTAGTGTTAGCCTTTCACTTGCCGTGGAATTATTTTCACAAAGCAGCTTAATGCCACATGGCGCTTCACTATTTGTTCAAAAAATTACTCATCTTCAAGGATACTGTCATTCTCTTCCATTTTGGGAGTGTAAAGTGTAAAAATGTAGAGCAAGAACATAAACTTAAAAAAGGAACCAATGGGTTTTGAGGAATGTCAATTTATTAGTGTCTGTTTGTTTACCACTTTTTAAATTCAGTTTATGAAAATACTAAAATGAAACCGGTCACGGACTCTTTGAAGCAGATTATTAAAATTTATCTCACTCACTTTGAATTATAAATGTGCGTAAAATGGTATTCAGACAGCATTGGAGAGCCATATATTTTAATCTGGCATGTCATAAAAATGAAGGAAAAAAAAGAAAGAAAACGGTAAGTAAACTGAAGTTGTACATTGTAGGTAACTTATATTCTCACATGTCTTTGGCGTCCAAATTAGTATTCATATCACAATACTAATATCAATATTGAGTAATTTTAAGTAGAAGGTTGATGACAAAAAAAGAAAAAGGAAAAATAACACCCAAATCCAAACAATTTTAGTTTACTAACTCATATACTCGTACTAGTACATTTGGACCGACGCTACCATCATTTGCTTACAGAACTATATACGAGTCGGGCTTAGTTACTCAACAAAAGTTCCTTCGTTGCCTTAATTATAACAATGATTCAAGGCCACATTTTTTTTTATAGGGAAGCGATTTTATTTCACAAGTTTTTGGGTACATCGTCTTAGATGGCAGACGTTGCAAATTTCAATGCATTTTCCATCCATAAACAAAAATTATCAAGAGTTCTAGCATACTGAGCTAATTTGTGGGCTACTCTATTTCATGTTCTCCTTATAAGGCTAAAATCACATCGATAGAAGTTCTTGCACATCTCTTTAGCTTCATCAATCACGTTGCACATTCTTGATAAGTTCTCGCCTTCCTACCGAAATGCTGGAATAACATTTGCTGTATCGGCTTTAATGATTACGTCCCTAAATCTAGATTCGAGTCCAAAACACACTGTTTCAAAAGCTGTCAGCGCTTCTGCACTTTCTGGTTTCGGTGAACCCATTATATTCTTCGACAAACCTGCATAAAAATCACCTTTGTTACCTCGAACCACTACCCCAATACCGATTGCACATTCCCTGATTCAAGGCCACTTTGAGGACATTTCATATAGGAATATGGTTAGCCAAAGCAAGTAGAATAAGCAGGATATTATGTCAAGCATTTTCCAAATCAAGACAATATAAGGGTGGTTTCTAAGACGATAAAGCCATAAACTAGAAGATCGATATGCTCATTAGGCATCTATACAGTATATAAAGGAAAAATTTCTTTTGATGTAATACTTCTTTGGTGTTACACAACTTCTTATCTATAACGAGGACAAGCGACACTATGGAAAATTTCTTAAATAAATGACACAAAATAAAAATATTATTGTTAATAACTACCTTAAGGACATGTTTGGTTTTCATTTATTAAACACTTGTACATCATGCTTGATTCTTTAACAAAGTTCAATTTAACAACTTTATATTTGGCCATGGGGTCATTTAAAATTGATTAAAACCTTTAGGACATGTTTGTTTTTTATATGTCAAAACACTTATAAATCATGCTTGATTTTTTAACAAAGTTTATTTTAACAACTTTATATTTGGAGATGGGGCTATTTAAAATTCATTAAAAAGTATAGTAAAAAAAATCTAATAAAGGCCAAACTTGATATATTATAGAAATCATATTACTAACTTAAAATTTGCACACGCATCCCTATGCCACGATAACTCATACTACAAAATGCCAAAACAAGTGAATGCATGGAACTAGGTGCTGCAATTCACAACAACCTTGAAGAGATCCAAATGTGCAACATATGTGCCAAATAATCTTTTATCTGTCATTCTTTCTCGATAAAATCTTTGAGCAATTAGTGTGAATCTGATCTAAATTGGATAAAGTTCTAACTACGACAACGTAGGTGAATTTGATCTAGATCGAATAAAATTTAGATAAGATTCTAACTCCGGCAGCCACCTACGCTGCCAACCGGAATAAAAAAGTAATTTTTGAAAAATAAACTAGTTTTAAAAATAAAAGAATATAAAACTAAATGAATGGAACAATATTTAATAGGGTTTTACAGAACGAGTTGGGTCTAAATTTAATAAGTGGGGGCGGGTGTTCTCTTGTTCACCTTCGTTGTATGGGTTAATTACTAGGTCTTTCAAATAATTAGAGAAAACTTACATGCGTGTCAATTAATTTGAACTAATAGCAGTCATCCGTTGACCAAACATAATTACCAAATACGTAACAGTTAAAAAAAATGACTATATTGCTTATGACTCGAAAGGTAAATTTTCTTTTTTCTTTCTTTCTTCTTCTTTTCTCGTCTCTTCCTTCCCAAACCACCGCCATACCTTCAACACTGCTAACTCCCACCAAATCCATACTTTATACCACTGCCAACCACCATCAACGCACCACCGCCATGACCCATGCACTCTGCACCACCACAACTCAACTCCATCAATGGTATAGCCTATGGTTCGTGATGGTAGTGGTCAAACACCACCAAAAACCCCAAACAGCCCCCCCCCCCCCCCCCCCCCCCCCCACCCACAAAAAAAAAAAAACACCCATGGTTGCTTTCACACAATAACACTTTCCATCGAAGTCAAAGCTTATCTCAATTTTTTCAAAACCATTTCAATTAAGTTCAAGATTTGTAATCGGAGGTACTTTATCGACTGCGGTGTTGGTTGGTTGCTCATCGATAGTGTGCGACGGTGAGAGGGGTTGGATGGGGATTCACAAGAGGTGGTGGTCACGCCGGTTACATTGCTGCCAAGTGGTAGTGCGAGGGGTAGTGATGACTGCTGCGAAGAAGAGAGGGTTTAAAAATTGGAAAAGTGAAAAAAAAAAAAAAAGAATTGGAAAATCATATAAGAACATCCCAAAAAATATGGTTTTTTTTGTTGAGGTTTTTAGTATATACCGTTTATATACAATATAAGGGTAATAAATTTAAAAAAAAAGTACTGATGAGATTAAAAAAAAAATATTTATTTTTAACGGCATCAATGTGAGATGGACAAGACTAATCTATGTTAGAGTTGTTGGTCAACTTTATTACTTGTTTTAAAATTAGTGTCCTACTTTACTCTAACCTTAAAGAGGTGAGTGTAATTATCCCTGCTTGTATTTCGTCCCCCACCCCCCACATTTTTAGAGTGATGGGAAGGGCACAAATACCATAGCCTGATCTTTATTGTATGTATTTGCAGAGTAATTGGTAAGAGAGGCAAAGTCCGTACAAAGTTGCCCCAACGTGTTGGATAAGGGAAAAAGGTGGGTCACAGGATAGCTCAGCCAATCGCACGCTTCCCGGGGCAGCGCACCCCCACGTACTCACTGTTCCTTGACGTCATTAACCGACTCCGATGACCTGATTTTCCATTTATTTTACATGATCGATCCAATCAACCCCGCAAACATGTTTTGACAACGGTGTGTGGCAACCAGTTTTATCTCATCTCCTTCCACACGCTCCTCTCCCAAGAGCGTGGCCACACTACTTCCCACTTTAATGCCAAATATTGGGTTAATTACATCCATATTTTTGAGCTTTAGGTGAAAATTATACGCGTGATCATAAATTTGGAAAATAGATACTTATATCCGTTGACCAAACAAAATACCTAAATATATAACGATTTGGACAAAATGATCATATTGCCCGTGATTTGAAAGATAAATTATTTACCATGTCATTCCTTCTATCTCCCTAGTTCTAAAATTAGGGTTTCAATTATTAGGGTTTCAAATTAGGTGAATTTCCTTCTGTTATGAAGTTATGAGAATTTCTACACTATGCATACTGATGTAAGACATGCTGCCGTCGCCCCTTACCACCATGCCGCCACCGTCGCCCCACCCATCACCATGCCGCTCGTCCCACCCCCTCCCCGCCGCAGCTGCCCCCCTCTTTCCCCATGTGGCCTTCCCTTTTCCTCCACCCTGGGTCCCCATCCCTTCCCCTACCCCATCCCGCTGCCTCCCCCGTCTCTCCCTTCCCCCACCCCCCCCCTCCCTTCCCTTACCCCACTGACTTCCATAGCTGTCCGACAGTGGTGGTGTCAAGGTTGGGGTGGTGCGCCATCGCAGACCGACAACCCCATACAAAACTCACGCCGCCAACGGCCCAATGCACCGCCACCGTCCCCACTCCACTTCCACACCCACGACCACCAACCTCTGTCGCAACCACCATCGACCACCTTTGCAACCATCAAACCCTCCCCACCCCCCGCCACCCCACACCTCTGCGTCACAGTAATCCAAACCACAGTGTGATCAAGCAGTTTGTCTAGGTACCATTTGAAAAATTAATGGTTCAAATTGCAACCTTACGGTAGCAATTCTTAGATCTACAGTGATGATGGCGGAACGGCTGTTGTGGTGCTACGGTGGGAAAGGAACACATGGTGGTGGGAGAATATTTAAAGAGAAACTCCCATACAAGAAGAACGATCAGAGAGATAAAAGAGAAAACAATAATATAAGGGTAGGATTGTCATTTTGAAAATACGTATCGATGAAATTAAAAAGAAAATACACTTTTTGGACAGATACATAACGAATGGACACGAGTGTTACCTTTTTAACGTTTATGATCATTGTCTGTTACTTTTTGTAACTTAGTGTCATTGATTGTAATTTCACCATAACCTCAGGGACATGGTGTAATTAATCCCCAAATATTTTGTACTTTTTTCTTCGTATTTCAAGTTCATTTTGATCACTTAACTTCTAATTTCACGGTTGTTAGACGCAAAGTCACTGTTGAAAGCGCAAGTGTCTCATGTCATTGATTTGGCAAGAGATTAATACTTGCACTGACTTACTAGTCAAGTCTAACAAATTAACGAGTATAGAACTACACATCCCAGAGTCTCCTACAAAGTTTATGTTGTCAGATCTCCAGTTAGATTCGAAAGGTCATCAGTAAAAGATCGCCTTAACTGCTTTTTGTTAGTGAAACGTCACTCGGACATTTGAGGGGAGTTAATAGCTATTTTTTTTTCTTTTGTAACAAAAAAAGAGAAAAAACTTCATTAAAAATTACTCATCATACCCCTTTTTTTCTTTTTTGTGAAATGATACCGGGTATGCATAATTAATTGGACACTGACCCAGTAATTTTGTTAATATACACTAGTCTGGACTCTGGTCATCATGCATAGAAAATAAGATTATATTCTTTGAAATCTTTGTCCACTTTGGCTCTTTATGAATTTATAGAATAATTAAAATGTTTTAAAACCGACTTATTTTTTTATTTTGATAGTAAACGGACTTGTCAGAGTATTGATTGATCCTTTACATATGTGTATATATCTAATAACTCTATGCTTAAAGGATCTATTACTTATTAAGCGTTAAAATTTTCTAATAATTGGACCATTAAATCCTATTGATTTTACAAAAAGGTGTAAAGACCAGTAAGAATTAACACTTTTTTGTCAAGTAGTTAAGGAGATTTAAGATCCCAAAGTTGAAAAAATTTAAGAAAGTCTAAGGATCAAAATATGGATTCCTACATTGCTTGAAAGAGAAAAGGTTTATTGGTTAACACATGTTCATTTGATATGTTACATTGTTCTAACACAAAGTGAGCATAGACATAGGCTCACATGTGCTATGCACCACACGTGCGCGTTTGTACCCAGAGTGGCACGGGGCGTAAAGGCACTATTGGCGCTTTCAAGCACAGGTGAGCATCGTCGCCCGAGCCCAAGCCCAAGCCCAAGCCCAAGCCCAACCTACCTTTTTTGCGGGAAGTCAAACTGTATATTAAAGGAAGAGGTGTGAGTGTTTGAAATTTTTAGAAATCTAGCTTGTGTTAAATTCTAGAGACACCTCTTCAGGGTGTCTTTTTGACTAAAATGACTATTATCTGGTGCGTGCATGATTATATAACCACCATTAACTAAAAGCACCTATTCATAGGCACCTCTTGGTGCATTATGAAAAGTCTGCAGGCCTCGGTTTTCCTCGCTTCGAGATTCTATTGTTCTCTCTCTCTCTCTCTCTAAAAATTCCTATATAATCACTACTCTGCAATAGTTACTAAAAAGTTCGTGTGGGAAAACTAAAGAAGCCAAATAATTTCTTAAGGAAAGAGCACCTAACGTTCGACTCAAACGGTTTACATTATATTCTGCGATTTTTTCAACAATCTTAGGACAGTAATTGCAAAACGGGAAGTGCTTCAAAGATGCCTGTTATCAACTACATCACCAAATAGGAAAAGTTCGATCGCTCATTCTTTCAGCGTTGTAAAAGCAAGAGGTATTTCTTTCTAGCAACTTTGAAGATTGCCTACGTGTTGAATTTTTTGGCAACGTTTGAGATTGCCTACATGGTGGATTTTTTACAACCAAGCGTTGATGAATCTGCTGATTAAGCAATAAGGCTGACCGGTGTAAAATAGTACCAAAAAGGGAGGAGGATGAGGTTTAATGCAAGGGTTACATTCTAGAAAGGCTGTCTGACACCCTGTACGCGTGTACGAGATCAAATACGCAAATAAAACTACAAAGGACTTGTGAGACAATTTACATAGCAAATACAAAACTGAAGCTGCGGCAACAAAAAGTTTTTCATCAATAAGTTGCTTGATTTTAATATTTTAGATATATGGCAAGTCTATTGTTTTACAAATACATGAATTACAAATTGATTTAATCATTTCCGAGGGCCATTCTCTCAATGTGTCTTTCTAAGTTTCGATGTGCTATTATTTCTAAACATCCTATAACTTGGAGAGAATATTGAAATAAATTGAATAAAAGAAGCATGCAAACACTACAAAAGAATTGGTTAAGTACATTCAGGTCGAAGAAAACTCTTGCAATCTGGAGATTCTTTAGAGGACCGTAAATCCTCTATCTAGAAAATGCTTCTTCGAAAAAAACGTAAAAAGAAAAAAAGAGAAAGAAAAGAAAACGCTTCTTTGAGTAGCTCAAAGCATTACATTGATGATATATGCCCTGCTTCAAAAGTATCTATAATCTATTATACAATAGGATTTAATTGATAAGGCAATCAAAAACAATTTCCTAAAGCTATTTCCTGGAAATTTTTAATTTAGTAAATTACAAAAAATAATGTGTCGAATTTCAGTTGGATCTTTTGCAACTTTTTTGAGACATAAAAATAATCGACCTAAATGAACGCAATTAACTTTCGAGATAAACCCTAAAACTTTGCAGCTAAGTCTCCCATGTTTGACAAGCCAAAGGAGAATGGTTTGTCTTTTTCATTCTATGCATATGTAGATTCTCTACTTCTTTTGAACAACATATATATGCCTTTGTTTGCTCAAAGTTTACCGAAGCGAACCGCACCGGAAAAAATCCCCCTGAAGGGAAGATTTTAGGGAGTTGTCATCTTATTTAATTTAAAATTAAAAAATTAGAAAAAATCCGAAAAATGGCTCTAAAATGCCCAAAGGACAACTAATCTATTGATAACTAAATTATGTGACGGGAAGGTGTTAGCCACCCGTCGTACCATTTCGGTTTCTATTTCTATTGGTTTTGACCTTTTAAAACACATAACATGCAAATATGCAATAATACACTAACCATAAGTTTATTTCTCGATTTTTGACTTGAACTCGACGTAAGGGGTCGAATGACCTGCGTATCCGGTCGGACTAATTGGAATCAAAATCACTGTAATTCGACTTTGGTCCTAAGTGAAGCAATCTACATTTCGGTCCTACACTCAACTCGAACTATGAAATGAAATGAAAAGACTCTTTTTGAGTTTTATGTTAGCAACGAAATGTGACACGGAGAGGGGAAATACTCTAAACTATTATAATTTAAACTAGTCTAGAAAGTAGCAAATATACCTCGAGAAGGCATTTGCTTAGAAGGCTTGAGAACTCCTTATGATGAATCCACAATGCAAGTGACTTGTGTATCTAGAGAAGTGAAATATGAAGTGTTAAATTCCCCTTAGAGATGATCTACTACTTCTAAGAAAAATGGTATAAAAGCTCTAGGAATAAAAAGCTTGTCCTTGCCCAAAGACACTATTTATTGAGGTCTGGGCATCAGAAATGATAAGGATGACTATCCCAAAACACCGGCCGGTTAATCCGTCGAACCGACCGATTCATCTGTCGAAGTTGTCGGTTTTCAACAAACTATCAAATTTCGGGACATTATCTGCCTCTAATTCGGTAATTATCTCCAAAAATACAATTGGATGAACCAGATTCTGAAATTATTTCTATATTTTTTATAAATCAAGGATTAATCACATGCATCAAGGCTAAATCACAAGATAATCTTAAATCATCTAACCAATCATAATCTTTTAACTGGATCTGGGTTTAACCTAACTAGCTGGACTGGATTCTAACTGGATTGGACTGACCCCTTATTGGACTTAATTAAATATATTAGGTTCATTATATTATTAGGCTTAAGCTTATAATAATAATAATAAACTTAATTAACAATAAAGTTCACTTATTATTTATTAAATAAAAAGATTACAAAAATAGGGTGCCTACAGAGCTCTTTGGTGAGAGAGCTCGCATGCGAGAGAATATCACCGCAAAAGAATGACACATTTTTGTAGTGGAAACACATAAACGACTACAAGACTCGAAGTCAACTCAAAGACTCACACAGATATGAGGTCAAACCTTTGTAAGGCTTCATATGTATCGCTAGAAAAGGAGTCAGACCAACCTAGTTCAAAAAATATGGGAATACTGTTTGATGCCGGAGCCAATAGTAACAATGACTAGTCGTCGAGCAATACCAAAAAAAGGAAATGAAGTTGAAACTTATTTGAAGCCGAGCCAATAGTAACAATAATTGGTTGCCAGACAAGGGGTGCATCCAAAGAAGTGGGAGCAAACATTAACAACGATTGGCCATCCAGATGCACTGAAAGCTTATGACTAAGAACCAGAGCCAACAATAATAGTTGGTCGCTTAAACATGAAGGTATATCCAGAAGCTGGAGCCAACAGTAACAATGATTGGTCATCTAAATGTACTGAAAGCTTATGACTAAGAGTCAGAGCCAAAATTATCGACGATTGGTCGCTTAGCCATAATGATATACCCCTAGAAGCCAGAGCCAATGGTAATGACAATTGGTCGTCTAGGGATATTGAAACTGGAGCTGAAACTGGAACTGAAGCTGGAAAAACTCATGCCAAAGAGCCGAAGCCAATAGTAACAACGATTGGTCGCTTAATTGAATGAGGAGAGGAACGTGTCTAGAAGCCGGAGCCAATAGTAACCACGATTGGTCATCTAGACATACCAAATATTTATGACTAAGAGCCCGATCCAATAGTAAGAGCCTGATCCAATTGGTCGCTTAGCCATAATATGCATCTCAAAAAGTTGGAGCCAACAATAACAACGTTGGTCGTCTAGGAATATGGAAAAATTGGAATTGGGATCGCGACTTAGGCTGGAAAACTCACTGCGTAAGAGCTGGAGCCAATGGTAACAACGATTTATCATTTAGGCGAATAAGGAAAAAAATGGATCTAGAAGTTGGAGCCAATAATCACGACGATGGTCGTCTAGACATAACAAAACTGAAGCTGGAACTGAAAAACTCACTGCCAAATAGTCGGGGCCAATAATAACAATGAATTGGTCACTTAGGCAAATGAGGAGAAAATCGTGTCTAAAAGCTAGAGCCAATAATAACTATGATTGGTAGTCTAAGACACACTGAAATCTGTAGCTGGAGCTGGAATTGAAATTGGATGGGGACTAGACAGAGAATGGTACGCGATATTCCTGTGCTGATATAGATTAAGGGTTTCCACTCCCGAATACAGATCTAGACTGAGACTGGACTGGGACCGGATAAAGAAATGTACATAGTGTCTGCCTGCTAACCTGGATTCTGAATGTCTACCATTAGACATGAATTTGGATTTTGAGACTAAAATTAGAAAGAAGGCCTCACATGACGTTAACGTACTAATCTTGGACCGAGGGTTAATACCCTTGACCATTGACTTCGACTGGAAATGGCCATACGTGACCTAAATTTACTAACCTGAATTGACGGTTAGTACTTAAAACTAGGCTGAAAGATGAGGAATATACGTGACTTCTATGTACTGACCTGAACTGAGGGTTAAACACCATCGGACAAAGACCTAGACTGGCAGATGGCTGCATCCGATGAAGGTTGCCTACATACCCTCATCCAGAAGGGGTCAAGCCAAATGTAGTTTGAAGTGGATCTAGAGAGAAGATGATAAATAAAGGATTGAAGAGAAACATTGATTTTATCCTAGAGTCAAAGGAGCGTGAATGAATATCATAGCAAAAATCAATTTTTTTTCTTTTTAGTTTATATCACAACAAAAGTCAAAAGAGCGTGAATGGAATAGACTATATATATATATATATATATATATATAGTGTAACGGACATCATAAACAACCAAAAAAAATAAAGTCTTGAAGACTGATGTTAGGTGCCCTAAAATACCAAAAAAATTCTAAGTGTTGAAGTCTAATGTTTATGTTGCGCCGTCCGCTATATAGTGTAGCGGACATCCTAAACAACCAAAAAAACTAAGTAATTAAGACTATTGCTTCTGTTAGGCCGTCCGCTAGATAGTATATCGGACAGTCTAAACAACCAAAAAAAACTAAGTGTTGAAGACTGATGTTAGGTGCCCTAAAACACCAAAAAAGTTCTAAGTGTTGAAGACTGTTGCTTCTGCTGCGCCGTCCGCTATATAGTGTAGCGGACATCCTAAACAACCAAAAAAACTAAGTGTTGAAGACTGATATTAGGTGCCTTAAAACACCAAAACAATTTCAAGTGTTGAAGTCTAATGTTTCTGCCGTGCCGTCCACTATATAGTACAACGGACAGTCTAAACAACCAAAAAAATTCCAACAGGACATCCTAAACAACCAAGAAAAATTAAGTGTTGAAGACTCTTGCTTCTGTTAGGCCGTCCGCTAGATAGTATAGCGGAAAGTCTAAACAACTAAAATAAATAGGGCTAATTACACCTATGTCCCTGAGGTTAGGGGGTAATTACAGTCAAGGACACTAAGTTATAAAATGTAACATACGTGACCAAAACCTTTTTCAAATGTATCATTCGTATCCATCCTTCAGGGTTCCGTCCAAAAAGTATAATTTTCATCATTACGTATTTTAAAAATAACAATACTGCCCTTGTACAATATATCAAACCCTAATTTTCAAATTAAGGTTTCAAAATCCAACCCTAATTCAAAACCCTAATTTTCAAATTAGGGTTTCTCTATCCCCAAATCTGAAATCTCACCGCCCACTCCCTCACCCCACGCCGCCGGTAGCCCAACCCCGTCCCTCTTCCCCACGCCGGTGCCGGCGCAGCACCTCCCTCTCCACCCCATCGCTGGCCCCCTTAACAATCATGTCTCTCTTCTCCTCACCGCCGCCACCTCCCCCTCTTCTCCTCACCGCAGCCGCCCCCTCCATCCCACTGCCACTGTCCCTCTCTTCTTCTCCCTGCTGCCTCCACCCTCTCCCCCCACCCCGCTGCCCGTCCAATCTCCCTCCAAGCCAACACCACCCCAAGCCACCGCGACCAATCTCCTGCCGGCGTCAAAACCCATCGCCGCCATGTCTTCCTTTGTGACCATCACTGTCGAAACCCACTGTGACATATTGTCACACCCACATCAGAGTGAACTGAGACGAAAGGAATCTCGTCATTTGCAGATACTGTTGGGCCAGTTCTTGAAGCTGGTTCAAGGTTGCAAAGCTTGGAAATCCACCTCGTTCGTTGAAGCCAACCGGCGGCGGCGTGGTGGTGGTGAAGAAGTGTTAGGGTTTTGAACCCTAATTTGAAGTCAAAATGAACCCTTAATGACATTGAAAACCCTAATCTGAAGTCAAATTAAGGGTTTGAAATCCTAATATGAAGTTATAGCATTAGAAACCCAGAAACCCTAATTTGAAGTAATGGCATTGCAAAAAAATAAGATTCTAACTTAGGGACAATACAGTCTTTTCGTTAAAACCGTTAGAATTTTTAGGGTTCCGTTTGTCAATGGACATAAGTGTTACATTTTGAAACTTAGTGTCCTTGCGTGTAATTACCCCTAAACCTCAGGGACATAGGTGATATTATCCCAAATAAATAAGTATTGAAGACTGATGTTAGGTGCCATAAAACACCAAAACAATACCAAGTGTTGAAGACTGTTGTTTCTGTTAGGCCATCCGCGAGATAGTATAGCAGACATCCTCAACGACCAAAAAAAATAAGTGTTGAAGACTGATGTTAGGTGCCCTAAAACACCAAAAAAGTTCTAAGAATTGAAGATTGTTGCTTCTGCTGCGCCGTCCGCTATATAGTGTAGCGGACATCCTAAACAACCAAAAAAAACTAAGTGTTGAAGAATGTTGTTTATGTTAGGCCGTTCGCTGGATAGTATAGCGGACAGTCTCAAAAACAAAACAAAAAAACTAAGTGTTGAAGACTGATGTTAGGTGCTCTAAAACATCCAAAAAATTCTAAGTGTTGAAGTCTAATGTTTCTGCTGCGTCGTCCGCTAGACTATGTGGCGGATGGAGAAAAAATCACAAAAAAAAAAAAAAACTTGATGCCAAAAAAATATCATTACAACAAAATCATTACAAAAAGTCCAACTGAAGGTCCACTGCATCTTCTTTTTCCTCATCCTCTTCCTCGTCTTGCAAATCCCCTGGACTTATCCCCAGTGCCTTTTAATGGTTTCGTTTGTCATGATTGGTCATTTTGTTGCACACTACACATCTTCTTAGCTTTTTAGGATGAGTTGCTTGTTTAATAAAGCTCTTCATCCGCGTAGATCTCTTGCAGCCTTTCGTTTGCGATATAATTGGATCCAAAGGCCAGGTATCATTGTCATCTTCCTCAACCGGCTCATCTCTTCTGATCCCTGCGTGGGCTCAATTTCAACCCCATTGCTGACTGAAGCTACTTCAAACTGGTCAACGATGGGATCTTGATGCTCCGCTACCTCAAGAAGATGTTTATATCGGGCCATTGTAGCAACACCGTTTACGGACAAACAGGTAAACATTGTCGCCAGATGATTATACCGCAACGTCTCTGATTGTTCAAAGTCAGTATACGGATGCTCCGGAAAGGCAATGGTACCGTGCAACCTGTTTGCACCTTTCATCCACCGTGGCAGGAAATATTTATCAGGGATTGTCCTGATATTCTTCTAGGTGAAAACCCGCAAAATGTGTCTATACAGGATGCCATGGAACTCAAACTTCTTGCAAACAAATGTCACCGAATCCGTCAATGTGTCATGGTTCATCGTATACATTCTGCGTAGCTTCTCAGGGACGCGGTCGTTCATCAACGAATAAACCTTGTACTTACGTGTAGTCTTTTATGCCACCTTGTATATAATTAATGTATCGTCCCAATTTTTGCAGCTCTACTTGTTATTTCATGAACATCTCCTTCGTATAGATTTTTGCACCGTTCAGCTCCAGTGGGGTCTCAAGCAACGTTCTTCTTTGTTTGTACGTGCTTACAAAGTCTGCAACCCTTTCTTTCATGAATAACGAGGCAACCGCTTTTTGGGTGGATGTGACGAAACTCTTCAAATTGGTAGCTGTACCCATATAACTATCGAACGTGGCATTCATAGATTCACTACTGTCTGTCATTTTCATGCCCGTAGAAAAATATCTTCTGGTGTAAACGCCAATCCATTGCTCTTTGAGCTCATACAAGTGTTGGAGCCACTCGTGGTCTTACAATGAGTAATCCTCAACAAGCTTTTCCTACCTCTCCTCAAATTCTTCAATGGTTAACGACTTGTTAACGCACTTGTCAAAATCCTGCTTAAAGTCTGGATACTTTGCATACACGTGATGCAGACGTTCAGGGTATTTGTTGCTTATGTGCCAAGTGCACAAGTTATGTCGAGTATCTGGGAAGACGGTAGCAATAGCCTTCTTTATTACAAAATCTTGATCGGTAATGATAACTTTGGGTGCTTTGAAGTTCATTGCTTCTAGCCACATCTTAAACAACCATACAAAAGAACTTTCGCTCTCGTCCCTTAACAAGGCGAACCTGAACAGGATGGAGTGATAATGATGATTGACGCCCGTGAAAGGAACGAAGGGCATCAAGTATTTGTTGGTACGGTATGTGGTGTCGAAAGTCACGACATCCCTAAAATGCTTATAAGAAAGCCTTGAACGACCGTCAACCCAAAAAATTGTGCTAACTCGATACTCGTCGTCAAGTTTATAATCGAAGTTAAACTGCGGGTCCTCCATCTGCATCTGCTTCAATAGGCTCATTGTGGATTGAGCATCATTGAAGTCATACGCAGCTCGTCTTTGGGTTCGTATCGTGTTACGAACGTTTGTCGTGTTAAAGTTTAAATTTTGAATTCCTCCAGCCTGTTCAGCAAGAACATTAACAATGTCGGCAGGTCCTATCCACACATTGCTCATTGTTTGAATTAGGCTCCTTGCGACCTTCCCATGTTCTTGTGTTGATGCATCTGACTCACCTTAGAAGGGGTTACTACCAGGTGATTGTGTACCAATTCCAAGCTAGTAATAAGCCAATGATCTTGCTTGGGTTTATGGCTTATGAACATCTTGACCTAGCAATTCATGCACGCAAAGCAGTCATGTCTTCTCCGCGCATATCTTATTTCGTCATCACTGTCATCATTACCCACATGAGTCTCATTTTGCAGTGGGTGTCTGCCCCTATGACACTCGTATAAGCGAGAGCATATTTTTTTAGTTACGTTGCTTGTTCTTGTAGTCTTTATTCTAATGCCAAAACCAACGCTCAATGAATACGCTCGAAAACATTCTTCGGCTTCTTTCAATGTTTGAAATGTTCGTCCTAGATACAGATCACTCGCATAAACGGGGGTGTTGGAGCTCGACACGAAATCGAACATTGTGAAACAAGACCTATGTAGAAATAGATTTCGCTTAACTATCAAATGGCGTTTCTTGAACATATCAAATCAAAATTACCTTGATGAATAGACCAATTTAGCATGACAAATATACCAAACATAATCTCAAAAGTGTCTCCAATTTAATAATTATTAATTTCTTAAACATAGCAAATTAAAATTATTAACATAAATAGACAAATTTATCATGCCAAAATACAATAAACATAATCTCCAAAAATTTGAATTTAACTATAATAATTTTTTTGAAGTTAATGAATCGCAAAAAAATCAAATTTAACTATAATAAATTTTTTTGAAGTTAACAAATTAATTTCTTGCAAAAAAATTTAATCTTTATCATTCAACCCATAAAGAAAACTTCACAATTCACAAACTTACCTTACTTGAGTGAAGCTTGGAGCAAGTGTTACTCGAAACTTGAAGGGAGCTGAAAATGGAAGCAAGTGAAGATTAAGGAGATGAAAATGCAAAAAAAGCTGAGAATTAGGGAATTTTTGGGTATAGCTGCCAAGTCGTCCGCGATACTGTCCGGCGGACAGTCTGGGGGACAGCATGTGACATGTATCCAGAATTAATTTGACGTGTGTCAGTCAAAAAATAGTCCGCTACACTGTGTAGCGGATGACTTTTTGACTGACACATGTCAGGACAAAAACGTCCCTTCCGCTAGATTGTGTAGCGGACGACATGGGAGGGGCAATTTGGTAAAAAATCCCGTTCGCTACACTGTGTAGCGGACGACTGACAGCTTTTGAAAAAAATAAAGATCTGGACAGGATGAACGGCTAGATCGCGTTGGCAACTTCTCCTATTTTGCTAGCGCTATCAACGGATAAGTTCCATATATATATATATATATATATATATATATATATATATATATATATATATATATATAGGAGCTGATCCGTTGAGAGCGTGGGCAAAATAGGAGAAGTTGCAAGCGCGATCTGACCGTCCATCCCGAAAGATGGACGGGCCAGATCGCGCCTTTTTCGAAAGCTGTCAGTCGTCCGCCATACAGTATGGCGGACGGGTTTTTTTACCAAATTGCCCCTCCGCGCCTGTCCGCTAAACTGTATGGCGGAGGACATTAAAGTCTTGATGGGAGACAGCCAAAAAGACGTCCGCGATACTGTGTACCGGACGTCCCTGGGCTGACACCTGTGCTTAGGCTGACACTTTTTTGCCCCAACACTTAAAGTTTTTCGGCCCTATGTACGTCCGCTATACTATATGGCGGACAGTCAAGGAGAAGGAAGCCTCCCCAACACTTAGTTTTTTTTCGGCCCTATGTACGTCCGCTAAACTATATAGCAGAGAGTCAAGCAACGGAAAAAAAAACTAAGTGTTGGGGAGGCTTCCTTCTCCTTGACTGTCCGCCATATAGTATAGCGGACGTACATAGGGCCGAAATTCGGCTTCCTTCTGCTTGACTGTCCGCTATATAGTTTAGCGGACGTACATAGGGCCGAAAAAAAACTAAGTGTTGGGGAGGCTTCCTTCTCCTTGACTGTCCGCCATATAGTATAGCGGACGTACATAGGGCCGAAAAAAAAACTTTAAGTGTTGGGGCAAAAAGGTGTCAGCCTAAGGACAGGTGTCAGCCCAGGGACGTCCGGTACACAGTATCGCGGACGTCTTTTTGGCTGTCTCCCATCAAGACTTTAATGTCCTCCGCCATACAGTTTAGCGGACAGGCGCGGAGGGGCAATTTGGTAAAAAAAACCCGTCCGCCATACTGTATGGCGGACGACTGACAGCTTTCGAAAAAGGCGCGATCTGGCCCGTCCATCTTTCGGGATGGACGGTCAGATCGCGCTTGCAACTTCTCCTATTTTGCCCACGCTCTCAACGGATCAGCTCCCTATATATATATATATATATAAAAGACTAAGGTCAAGAAATAGACTCTTAAGATATAGACTTAGACGAGACAAAGATACTGACCCGGACTGCGGGATAAGGGAATTACATGGAGCCCCTAGACAAAAATGCATTCAGAAGAAATTGGCCGTGTAATGGACTGAGCAAACAAGGACATACATTATCCTGACTGTTAGCCAAAAGAAATCACAAGGATTTCCTAGAAGAAATGCATGTAGAAAAAACTAACAAATGCAATATACTGGGCGAACAAAAACATACACTATCTTGACTGTCAAGAAAGGGGAATTTCTAGGACCCTCTAGACAAAAATATAGGCAAAATCAGAAATGCTGTCGTGAAAGGGGAACCATAGGGAGCCCATGAAAACGATGTTGACCATGTATTGAACCGGAGGAACTAAAGACATACACTATCACTACTTATCGGGAAAGGGGAATCAGAAGGAGTCCCTAGACTAAAATGCATGCAGAAAAAACAGACAATGGAATAATAGACTGGAGAAAGTCAGACTGTAACGCCCCAATTTATGGTTACCTTAATCCGTCTGGAGTATTATGACACAACTCCTAATCACATCATTCTGAAGAACTCATTCTAACTCACTTGGTAATTACACCATATCATACAAAATTAAAGAGTTTACTTTTACAAAACACACCTAGCAAGTTCTCTGTCAGATCTCAGAGTTGACATACTGTACTATTTCAAGTACAACTTAATTTACAATATACAAGTGTCCCTCTTGCCCGTCTTCTCACCGTACCTCACACATTTTTCTTACCTTTCAAGGGACCGACTCCTTGATCTAAAATATTGTGGGTAAAAATTCATCAGCCCACTGACTCAATAAGATAATTAAAGATATTTAATGTAACTTTCCACTCAAGAATATTGATAATGCACGTCAATACAATTCAATCACATTAAACAGTTCTATATGTGCACATTACACATATCACACGTTTACACTTAGTTGATAATTACAAGAGTTTATCATTCCCGAATTCAATCCCATTAATAGACCACCCTTATGTCACCACACCCGGAATGAATATAAGTTCACAACCTTTGCCTCGGCCAAAGGCAAAGTAACCGAAAATAAATGAACACCGATACTGCCTCGGGTACCAGTGGGAGATACAATTATTTGGCTCATACGGTGCACCGCTACTCAAACACAATCAAATCAACCCCAATCATTTAAATGGGGCAACATAACAAACATCAGTAATATAAGCCATCCCTTACAATAGAATGCAAAATGCTCATGAGCAAGAAAACAAATTATTTCATATTTGTAGTTGTTGTAATCTTCATTTACTTGCACCATAAAACTTAGCTATCAAATATTTAGTCGCTTTCATCATATAACATCATCTTCATAACATCTTGAACATGAAATATAATCATTTATATTCAGCAACTTAGCTTTAATTATAGAACTTAACAAACATGTCGAAAACTATATTCTAATCATGTCGTTTGATATAATTCCATAATTCACACGTACCATAACCTATTTCACGTCTTCCATAATCTCTAAAATGTTAAACATGAATAGATTCACTTTTTAAGAAGTCTTTAACAAGTATTCAAAAGTTTGACAAAGAATTCATACTAAAAGAATTATGCTTACATAGCATATATCTATATTCATGTCTTAAAAGCCCATTAAAAGGCTTTAACTATCTTAACTTAAAGAAGAGATGAAAGAACCAATTTTTAGATTTGAAACACCTCCAAATACTCTTTCAAACACGTTCAAAACACTGTTTCAAGCTCACAGAAACTTTCCAAATCAATTGCTTAAGGTTCCTTTCCAAAATTAAGCCTTAATTCTAGATTTTGTAAGGTTTTTGGTTGATTTTCTTGCAAATTTCTCTAAAAAACGAGGTAAGAAGATTCAAGCATGTCAATTAGGTCTTTTTAACTCAAATTAAAAACAAGTAGGAGGTGTCGTGTAGAGGTGAAGAGGTGAAAAAGCCAAGCACTACGAGGCTCTAAGCACGACGTGGCAAGACACGGTTGTGCCACCTAGCAAACACGACAGGGCTCAAAGCACGAAGAGGCTCGAAGCACGACATGTCGCGATAGTATGTTGACACGTCACAAGCACGAGGTGGTACAATTCTGTGCAATAAGCACAAACAATTCGCAGATAGTCCGGTGAACAACCAATTCATCCCAGCTAGAGTTTTTCTCTTTTTTTTTCCCAACTGTTCTAAGAATATTTTGGGTCATTCCAAGTGATCATTTAAAGTTTCTAAACATCAAATACTCTTTTCCATTTCTAGCACTTCGTTCACCTTCTTAGACAATTTACTCAATTCAAGGTGTTTAATATTTAAACATACATTCAAATATGTTATCATGCATAGTTCATCATGATCATTTTCACATAAAGTAATGTATCTAATCATGCCTAAGTATGTAATCAAAGCATGTGAAATGTTGGGTTCTCACACAGACACTGACTGTAAGGCATGGGGAATCACAAGGAGCCCTTAGATAGAAATGCATGTAAATAAGACTGCCCATGCTAGGGACTAGATGAAGACTGGCATCATCATGACTATTGGGGGCGGGGACTCACGTGGAGCCCCTGGATTAGGAAAAAATACATGCAGAGACAGCCACTACCCTAACGATCATGAAAGGAGAAAAGGATCCCTTTGGACAAAATGCATGCATACATCACTGATCATGTAATAAATAAAGCCATACGTTGTCATGACAGTCATTAGACTCATAGGGAGCCCCTATGTAGAAACGAATGCATGCAAAGACAGACACTATCCCTATTGTCAGGAGAGGAGATTCACATAAAAGTCCTAGGTAAACACAAGAAGAACACGGAGACATAGACTATGCTAACTGTCGTGAGAGGGGACTCCTAGGGTGCCCCTAGATGAAATGCATATGTACAAGACTGACTATACGATAGACCTACATTTGCACGCTGAGGGGGGGGGGGTCTTGGGGATTAATGTACCCCCTCAACTCTCAGATTTTTTTTCATTTCACCTCATCACTTGGTCTGTGACTTTCCCTATGCCAAGTCTCTCAAGTCTCACCCACTCCCAGACGGCCAGACAGGCAGACCACTGACACCCATTCACTGGCATGGAGGCGTCGACTGCGAATGAGGTCGTCTTCAGATCTGCAACCGTCACTCGAAGAAGAAACAGTGACCGGTGAGTGGCGACAGCGAGGTGAGGACTCCACTGGCCAACAACCCTCTGCTAGTAACAACGTATCGACGACCGGTGACCCATGACCGGTCAATTAATCAACTGCCTTCCATAATTTTCAGATTTAGGTACACATTTTCAGATTGATGATTGATCATTTGCTTAATTGCTTTCCTAATTTGATTTTCATATATTGATGAATTTGATTCCTTGAGTACATGTTGATTGAGATGTTTTCCTAATTTGATTTTTTCATTGGTGCTTTCCCACTTGGTTTCCTAATAACGTCTGATGATCGACTGTATGTTTCCTTGAGATTTATTGTTATTCATTCCTATTGTAACTTTGGAATATGGACTACGGAGATCCTAGCTTTTGGTTATGCTAACCTGTTTGCAAGTAAGGTTGGATACTTGTCAAAGCGTACCTGAGATGATTATTAAATTCTCTTACTATCGTCTGAATTTTGGAGCATGCTGACTAAAATCGGCATCCCAAGTCCAAGTCTTAGAATTCCATAAGTTTGCTAACCATGTCTGCCATATGGAGAGAAAAGAATACACAACATAAATGGTAAAGATCTTGGAGTCAAATAGAAAATTGGGGAACTCTAAGGATCTCTGGTAAAGATCTTTTGTTATCTATTTTCCTTATTATTTATGAATGACAAAATGGAGTAATTCTCTAAAAAGATTTGTGAGCAATATGTGAATACAAATACATTTTGCCTACCTAAAAAACTTCAATAGTTCAAATTCAATTATAGTTGCCTATGAGTTCGGCTACTGTTCAAACTTGCCACTAGAATTACTTGAGCTTGAGCTTGTTTGGCTATTTAATTTTAAAACTGGGAAGTTGAAATGTTTTTTCATTGCTTATGAATGAATTATCTTTTTTTCGAATGGAAAAGAGAAAGAAAAATTGGAAGAATTCTTGCAGTGTAATCAGAATGAGTGTAGAAATCAAGATAGTATTCAACAGTCTCTGATTCTAACAGTAACAGAAAAGGCTCCTTGTGCATCGTGATGTTGATTTCGGGCATTCAAGCAGAGTTCACGATGAGTTCAACTCTAATGAGCTTATTACAGATCCTGGGTTGCTTCTGAATATTTGGACTATAGTCCTAATATTCGAGATAAAATTCGACGAGCTATTGTTGAAAGGTCCTTGCCAACCTCATGACCACAATTCGGGACTCAATCTCATCGTTCTGTTTCTTCTTGGTTGACCTTCATACGAGTTGGTTCGAGTATAGTGTAGCAAAAGGCGAACATATTTCTTGTGTTGCTACTTATTTAAAAGGGCTCATGGGGTGCAAAGGGGTGGTGGTACTTTTGTCAGTCATGATTTTAAAGATTGGAGAAATATGGAAAATTTCAAATACATGTTGAAGAAGTCGACAGTGCACACAACCTTGCTTTAAGCAAGTGTCAAGCCTTTGATAACCTGAAGCAGAGTATTAAAGTATTTTTTCCAAGCAAACAAACGAAAGTAAGGTTCAATATTGTACACGCTTGACTGCATCAATTAATGTCATACGGTCGCTCTTATGTCAAGGCTTGTCTTTCGGTAGACATGATGAATCTAGCGAATCTGAGAATCAGGGAAATTTTCTAGAACTTTTAGAGTTCCTTATGCATCAAAATGAAAGTGTGAAAAAGTCACATTGTCAAATACTCCTCAGAATCTCAAATTGACATCACCAAAAGTCCAGAAAGAAAATGTTAGTGCCATTGATGGAGAAGTAAGAGATGCATGAAAACTGGATTATTTTCCATTTTAGTTGACGAATGTGGTGATGTCTCAGTCAAAGAACCAATGGGAGTTGTCTTGAGATATGTGGACAAAAGAGGACGTGTGATTGAACGTTTTCTTGGTATTGTCCATGTTGCTAGTACCACTGCCCTATCACTGGAAAACACGATTGACAGTTTGTTTTCAAGGCATGAATTGAGCATTTCAAGAGTTTGTAGACAAGGCTATGATGGAGCAAGTGATACGCAAGATGAACTCAATGGTCTTAAAACTTTAATTTAAAGGGAGAATGAAAGTGCTTATTAGACTCATTGCTTTCCTGATAAGCTTTAGCTAACTCTTGTAGTCGTTGCAAAAAAAAAAAAAAAAAACTCTGATTTTATTACTCTTTAATTTGGTTGCTAAGCTAGTAAATACCGTGGGAGTCTCATGTAAACAAAGAGGCGCTCTTCGAGAAAGTGAAGCCATTAGACTTGCTCATGCCCTTGAGAGTGGTGATATTGCTAGTGGTCGGGGTTTAAATCAAGAAACTAGCATCAAAAGAGCAGAAGAGACCCGTTGGGATCACATTATGGTGTACTATTGAATTTGATTCATATATTTGCTTTAGTGATAGGCATACTTAATAAGGTTGTTAAGGATGCTACAAATTATGATTAGAGAGGTGAAGCATTGAGTCTTTTGAATTCGGTGCCAACTTATGATTTGTCTTCAACATGCATTTGATGAAAAACATTTTAGGGATGACAAATGAACTTTCACGAGCATTCCAAAAGAAAAATCAAAACATTGTGAATGCAATGGATTTGGCAAGAATGACAAAGCAATAATTATATAGCTTGAGAGATCATGGGTGGGAAGACTTGCTGAAAGAGGTTTCACAATTTTGTGTAAAACCGATATTGACGTATTAGACATGGGTGCGAGGTTTGTAGCCCTAGGGAGGCAAAAACATAATGCTGAAGAAGGTATAAATATTTACCACTATCGTCTTGAAGCCTTTTAAACTGTTGTTGATTTGAAAATTAGTGAGTTGAATAATCATTTCAGTGAGGTAACCACATAGTTGCTTATTTGTGGCATGTCTCGATTCAAGTGATGATTTTTTTTGCTTTTAATAAGCAGAATTTGATATGTCTTGCACAGTTTTATCCAATGACTTTTTCCCAGTAGAGCTTAAGGTACTTGAAAGTTAGCTCGAGACTTATATTCTGGATGTGCGCTCCTGTGAAGAACTTTACGATGTCAAGGGAATTGGTGAACTTCTTATAAAGTTAGTTAAGTTGAAAAAGGATGTGATATATCATTTGGTGTACTTGCTTCTGAGATTGGTCTTACTTTTACCAGAAGCAACTGCTATTTTGGAGAGAGCTTTCTCTACAATGAAGATAATAAAGACTCGACTTCAGAATCACATGGGAGACGAATGGATGAATGATAGTTTGGTTTTCTATATTGAGAAAAATGTCTTCAAAACTATTGGGAATGAGGTTATTATCAAGCACTACCAATCTTTGGAGTAACTGCTATTGTGGAGAGAGCTTTTTCTGCAATGAAGATAATAAACACTCGACTTCGAAATCGCATGGGAGATTAATGGATGAATGATAGTTTGATTTGCTACATTGAGAAAAATATCTTCAAAAATATTGGGAATGAAACTATTATCAAGTGCTACCAATCTTCAGAGCCTCACCGAGTAGTAATTTAGTGCTTTTGTTTATAAACACTTAAATATCTATTTTGTATTCATTTTTTGTGTGCTGTAAAGAGTCTTTAGTGGCTCTCATGAAACTTAATAAGACATTTTACATGCTTTTCAGTATGTCTTTTGTGTATTATTGAAGAGTGCACCCTATTTTTGTGAATTATATTACTTATAAAAAAAATTAGTGACTTAGACATATTTTTGGCACCCCATGGAGTGGAAATCCTAGTTCCTCTACTGAGTGCAAGTACCATAATTATATCATATTTTGCATGCCAGAAAATACAACAAGGCCAACGAATCAATACAAATTTTCACGTCTAGTCCTCTTATTTTAGTCTCTAGTGGAGTCATCATTGTAGCGTACCGCCTCGAAAAAAAATCCCCTCTGGAAGGGAAGATTTTAAGGAGTTGCCATCTTATTTAATTTAAAATACGAAAATAAGAAAAACCCGTAAAATGATTGTAAAATGCCCAAAGGACAACTAAGCTATCGAAAACAGGGAAATGAGTTTGGGGATTAAGTTATGCCGCGGGCAGGTGTTAGGCACCCGGCGTACCCTTTCAGTCTTTACTCAATTTCTATTAGTTTTTAGTATTTAAAACACATAACATGCAAATATGCAATAACACAGTAATCCTATTTCTAGATTTTTGGCTTGAACTCGACATCAGGGGTCGAATGACCTACGTATCCGGTAGGACTAACCGGAATCAAAACTACCACAATTCGACTCTGGTCTTACGGGAAGTAATCTACTTTTCGGTCCTAGGCTTGACTCGAACTCTGAAATGAAATGAAAAAACTCTTTTTGAGTTCTTATGTTAGAAATAAAATGTGATCACGGGGAGGGAAAACACTATAGGCTATTTTAATTTAAACTAGTCTAAAAAAATAGTAAATGTACCTCAAGAAGTCGCTCGTTTAGAAGACTTGGGAACTCCTTGTGATGAATCCATGATGCAAGTGACTTGTATATATATAGAGAAGTGAAATATGAAGTGCTAAATTTCCCTTAGAGATAATCTACCACTTCAAAGAGATAAATGGTCTAAAAGCTTTAGGGAGAAAAAGCTTCTCCTTTAAAATGTAGCCCAAAGACCCTATTTATAGTGGTCTGGATGCCAAAAATGATAAGGATGACTATCTCAGTTTGTATTTGGTGATAGAGCTGAATATTTGATGAAAATTCAAAACTTGAAAAAAGTCAACTAACAGGCCGATTGTCAAAAAACCATCCGGTTAATCTGTCGAACCGGCCGATTTACCCCAATTTTTTTTCCTGAATATCGGGACATTATCTACCCCTAATTTGGTAATTATATCTGAAATACAGCTGGGGTGGAGCAGATTTGGGAATTATCTCTAGATTTCATTTAAATCAAGGATAAATAATCAACTGGACTGGTTTAACCAACTGGACTGTACTCTAACTAGACTGGATTGGACTACACTCAAATTAGATTGGATTGGACTCCTTATTGGACTTAAATACATAAATTAGGCTCAGTATATTATTAGGCCTAAGCCTATAATAATAATAATAATAATAATAAATTTAATTAACAATAAAGTTCAATAACCATTTAATAAATAAAAAGACTTCAAAATAGGTTGTCAAAAGTTACTATATCACTCACTATATGATTCGATGACCTCAAATATGGAGTACTCTTTTTACTCAAGATATTTTTTCATAGTTATGAATACTGTATCGGAGTACGTACTGGTTTTTTTTTGTAAAAAGGTACGTGCCGGTACCGTCTCGAATTTTTCATCAAAATATAATACAAAAAACAATGTATAGATATTTCATTTCTCATAACTTCTCTTGAATAAACTGTTTGTACTTATAGAGCTTGAATTACCTCATTTTAAGTTATGTGTATCCAAAAAGCTACATGTCCCATGGCATTAAAGGAACAAACTTATTCAATTCCATTACCTCCTCTAAAATTATTTCCTTATTCAACTATCTCACTAGTGAATCGTTATAGAAGAATAAGCTGTTTGTTCTAGAATAACGTCTTTGGGTTCAATAATAAGTAGTTTGTGTGTGTGTGTGTATAAAGCATTACATCATATACATGAAATAATATGACGAAAGCTTTCAGCTCTGGAGTACATTAAAGCTAAGCGAGAATTTAAAAGCAAACTAATTTTTTGTTGTTGTTGATGAATAGTCCTTTTTATTCCATGTATCCTATAATATTTCTGTACTCTATAATCTCATATTTCAAGTGCTAGCCTAAATCATAAAAAATATACATTTGTCATTCTAATACATCTATTCCACTAACATTAGCCTACTAGCTTCTGTCATTACAATCAATAACATGCTGATCAATCCCCCAAGCTGAGCAAAGTGACCTGTTTTGAGGAGTGTCTGCTATTTTCTTCCAGCGTTGCACACCATATTGATCCACTGTTGCATGACATTTAAACATTCTTGAGGAGATGCTTGCTTTTGCTCAAAAAGCCTAACATTCCTTTCTTTCCATATTCCATATACTGTATTTGTGATGGCTAATTTTTTGAGTTTAGCTCCAAAGCTTTTCCCTCTGTAGTTTATAGTTGCCCTTTGTGTGAGCTGATTCCAGCACTGAGTAGGAATTTCTAGGTTAGTTCTTTCACATAGCATCCTCCAAATGGCTTGTGCATAAGGGTAATGAATGAAAAATGTGATTACTAGTTTCTTTCTGTCTATAACACATAATACAACTGTCCTCCTTAGTCAGGTGTCAGGTTCTATTCCCTCAACTTATTCTTGTTTCTCAATCCCCCTTTACATAACATCCAACATATGACAGAGCATTTGGGAATGTGACCACTAAAGCAAAGAATTTTTGGCCAAGAAACACCATGTGACTTAGTTCTTAAAGCATTTCAGGCACTACTAATAGTGGATTTTTCACTAGAAGTTAGATCCCAAGTCATTCTACCTGGTATATTTGCATCAGGTATAGCTTTTGCACTTATAAAGTTATTTATTTGCCTTAGAGCTAGGGATCTGCCAATTGGTAACCTTCACATTGAACCATCAACGATATCAACAACTTTGGCATTTATTGTTAAGCCAGAGTCAAAAACTACCGGACCAAATTTAGCAACAAAGTTCTCTCCATTCAACCATTTATCTAACCATAGCCATGTATTCCTCCCATCCCCCACTTGATAAGTACACATATTTTGCATTTGGTTTCTTAGCTTCAATATCTTGCACCAAGTCCAAGACAATGTAGTTGGTGGCTTGAATGTCCATATATGCATGTTTTTAGGGCAAATTACACTTATATCCCTGAGGTTAGGGTATAATTACAGTCAAGGACAACGAGTTTCAAAATGTAACATTCCGTGACCAAACACTTTTGAAATGTATCAGTCGTGTCCATCCGTTATGGTTCTATCCAAAAATTGTACGTTTTGTATGATGTCATCAATATATATTTTTAAAATGACGATACTACCCCTTGTACTGTATATATTGAAAAATATATGTTTATTATTATATATGATTTATTTATCAGTTTTAGTTTTAGGATATTCTTGAAACCCTAATTTGAAAATTAGGGTTTCAAGAAAACCCTAATTTGCAAATTAGGGCTTTATGTTCTCTCTCCCATTGCCGGTGAATCTGAAGTCCCCGCCGGCCGTCGCCTCCCTCCCCCGTCCCCGCCGTCGGCAGTCCCTCCTTCCTGGCCCCTCGCCGCCGGCAGTCCCTGTCCACACCACCCCACCACGCCAGCGATAGGTTTCGACGCCGGCAGGAGATTACACGCGGTGGCTTGGGGTGGGCGGTGACGAGGAAGGGGAGGTAGACGGGGTGGGCAGTGACGGGGTGACGAGGAAGGAGGAGGCATGCGGGGTGCGGCGCCGGGGAAGGGGAGGCAGGCGGGGTGCGGCGCCGGGGAAGGGGAGGCAGGCGGGGTGCGGCGCCGGGGAAGGGGAGCAGGCGGGGTACGGTGCCGGGGAAGGGAAGCAGGCGGGGTGTGGCGCCGGGGAAGGGGAGCAGGCAGGGTCCGACGCCGAGGAAGGGGAGCAGGCGGGGTGCGGCGCCGGGGAAGGGAAGCAGGCGGGGTGGGTGGGTGACGGGGAAGGGCGAGGGGGATACAGATGGGGTGGGGAGGGGTGGGGGGGGGGAAGACAATGAAAATTAGGGTTTCATGTGGTCCCAGGGGCAAATCAGGGTTTCAACTTTTATTTAGGGGCAACTTGGTCTTTTTGTCAGAACCGTTAAGTATTTTTGTATTCCGTTTGTCAATGGACACAAGTGTTACATTTTGAAACTTTGTGTCCTCGCGTGTAATTACCCCTAAACCTCAGGAACATAGATGTAATTAGCCCTTTTTTTTTTATGTAGCTATGACACTATTTCACCCACAATGAATCTTTCTTATGTGCCAAATCTCATAAATGTTTACAAGCTGCTGCTTTATTCTACTCCTCAAGCCTCTTCATCCCTACCCCTGCTTCTTGTTTTGGTACATATAACTCTGACCATGCTACCTTTGTCCTTGTGCACTTCACATCTCGCGCATGCCAAATGAAATCTGATTTTACCTTCAATCTGTTTAATTATCTTCTTTGGGAGTATAAAGGTTCTACACCAGTACACATGCATACTCTATAACATTGAGGTAGCAAGCTGTAACCTGCCAGCACAGGATAAGAACTTTGTTGTCCATTGGTTTCTTTTTTTTGTGTTTTAGTGCCGACGTACTCTACATTCCTTAGAATACAGTTTTGTAGAAATCAAAGGTACCCCAAGGTAAGTTACTGGAAAAGTACCCATATAAATACAAGTTAATCTTGACATCATGGCTTCTTGTTCACCAACTCTAACTAGAAACATTGCACTCTTGTTCAAATTTGGTGATAGTCTTGATAATTGCTCAAATTATATTAATCCAGCCTTTAGCAGCTCCATTGTGGTGTAATCAGCTTGTGCAAGCAGAAGTAAGTCATTTGCAAAACACAAGTGATTAATCTGGAGATTCTTACACTTAGGATGGTACAAAAAACTGGACTAATTTGCCTAGTGATCCATGATACTTGAGAATGCCTCTATAACTAGCAGAAAAAGATAGGGGACATAGGATCACCTTGTCTTAGACCCCCTTAACTCCACGAAAATATCCCTCCATGCACCTATTCAAATTGGTGGCGAACCTTGCTGTGAATATTGTGATTAAAAGAACCTGAACATTGGAATGAATATTGTGAAGAAAAGGCTACAGAAGCTTCGATCAATATAATAGTACCTAGGTTTTTTTTTCCATTTAGTCTTTATATGGTCAATTTACTAAATTTTTCAACAAAATTGGTTATTTTGACATTTTTCAGGGAACCAGTACAATACATAATATCTCGGTGAGTACGTACTTCTCGGCTGGTTTCACCTGTACCGGCGGGTACAACCGGTATAGAGAGGTATTTTGGCTGGGAGAAATGTAAAAGATACCGTACCAGTAGAAGGCAAAAGTGATACGTACCAGGCGGTACGGTCGATACCGGTTCAGTATTGATAACTTTGTATATTCCTGTCTTTGCTTGCTTTAGATTACCAATATATATATATTATGTTTTAAATTTGAAGTTTTATTTCCATATTTGGATCATGCTTAATACCTTGACGTTCATCATGGTTTAGACGAAAACTATGTCAATTTTTGTGACTTTAGATGGTGGCTATTTGTGTGCCACTTCTGGGGATTTGTTCTCAATAGTCCAGTTAAAGAGGTGCCTTATGTTTTCGACTTAACTTGTCTTCCTATACTTTTTAGTTTTTGACGTCAATATCATATGCACCGATGAAACTTAAGATTCAATCTTATATTGTAGGCAACCTCCTCATTTTGTGGTTTACCATAGGACGGGTGGCCATCCTTGAGAAAGACAAAATATTTCACAATTTGGAGATGTTTAATGTAGACTGTTGACAAACTATATGTTAATTTCAGGTTACCATATTTTTAGATCAACAAATATCTATATAAGTCCTTTAGCAAATTCTTTTCTCTGATTGTATTAACTCTTCACCTTTTCAAGGGTTCCAATGATAGTACCAGTCTCACAACATTATTAGCGCATAAGGATCCATGATTCACTTGCTAATTGTTTGCAATTTGAACTCACTCTGAAGAAGTGATTGTGTCGCTGGGCACTTCACGTTTTGCTTTCTAAGATGAAGTTGTTAGTACTGGTGGAAGTTTCATGATTTGGAGGTCTAATATTTGTGTCTACGAATATGATAGGGTTTCCATATAGCACATATGGTACTTGCATTCTAGGGTGAAACTGATAGAATTTCTAGAGAAGACATTGTACTTGCATTTTACGATGAAGCTTTTGACCACGTGCAAGGCCACAACCTAGGTAAGAGGCCATAAGGTTTTGAAGTTATAAAATTTCAAGTGCTAGATTTATGTTTGAAGAATACACAGGTTGTTTGCAGACTTTAAACAATGAATCTCTTTTTGATTGTCCGATAAGTAGCACGGCCAAAGAGAATATAATTGTGCTATTGAAGATGGTGATCTATTCTAGCATGAAGCCATTGGTGTTGCCAGTGGCTTCACATTTTAAAAGCGTCAAATTGTGTTTGATGAACATGAATGATAGGATCCCATAAAGCTGAGATTAGACTTTGTATTATATGTTGAAGTTTTTACTAACAAATACGTTGATTATTTAATGCCTTAATAAATTACTTAATCTATTCATTGACATAGAACATAACAAAAGGGCATCAATACAACTTTTCATTAAACCACTCGGGCTGAGGAGGCTATAATATCAAGAATATCATAAGTAAGATGACAGAATCATGTCGGAGCTGGCTGAATAAGCTTCCATACGCCTTCTGGGGCCTAACATCAACAAGATCATCCATAGGGGCTACACCATGCTCACTAATGTATAGTATGGAAGCATTCCTTCCCGTAGAGTTGGAAGTGGCATCTCTTCAAGTTCCGCTTGAAGATCAAGTAGTTGAAGGAGAATGGACCCGAAGCCCTTTTAAGGAATTTGGCTTTGGTAGATTCATAGTGATTGAAGGCTCTCTATCATATCTAAGGTACCAGCGTCTGATTTTTCGATCATTTTGACAATCATGTATAGATTGTGGTTTACAAGAAGGGATTTGGTTTTGAAGGAGAACAAAGGCTAAGTATGGAAGACTTGGAATACGTTTGAGCCAAACTGGTTAAGACCATAAATGATCAAACAGTTCATGACCGGGAAGCTGCTCGGTTGTTGATTTCGATGGCATAAAACTCGCATCCTGTCAACTTAGATTGGCTAAATAAATATCATGCTTAAAAAGAGAATTTGTGAATGAATTACGAATAATCTGATCCTCTTTAGGAACACTTCACACCTGTCACATTAATTGATGTAATATGTTAGATGGAGCTACATAGGCAACCTTTGGGCAAATCCTAGTTCACAAGTTAGTGCACCATTGAGGTCAATATTAGCCTTAACTTCTAGTTTTAAGAAAGAACTATATTCCAATTGATGTTCCCTTAACCTTTCATACCGACCTTTGGTAACTGTGGCTGTTACGGATGGCAGCTGCAAAAACATTACCTTAAAGATAATTTGATGCGATCAATTTTTTTTATAACGGTCTGTTTCACTAAAATAACTCGATTACATTTTCGGTGCATGATAAGCAAAAAATCAGCTAAGTTAAAAACACTGTAAAGGGCAACCTAGGCAAAAGATAGGGTCCTAAAAAACCTTCTAAGTTTAATCGACAATCAAGGACAAGCTTTATTGATGGTTATGTTATCAATGTCCTTTTTGTCTTCTTGTGTTTGGGTAAGTGTTTCATTGTTTAGAAAGTCAAAAAAAATACCTTCTAAGTTCAATCGGCAATCAAGGACAAGCTTTATTTCTAATTACGTTATCAATGTCCTATACCTCATGTTATTGTTCTGTGAAGGTCTCCATCCCGATCTTCCTTTTATCATTTCCCCCAAAACTCAGTTATTCGGATACTGATACTCACATTTTCTGAGCTTCCTTTCCCGTTGCTAGATCCTCTTCAGTCAGTTTAGTTTTTCCTTTATCTTGTCGGTGGGCCTTCTTCTATTTTTCCGCCTCTTTACCTCCTCAGATGGCTCACAAAAACCATCCAGATAAGCATATATCCCTTCAGCCAAAGCCCTTTTATTGTTGTTCGAATTTTTTCTCCTCCGGTCAAAAGCACCAGAGGTATGAAGGTCTATCCTATCTTTCTGGTCGGTTCTAAACTTGGCACGGAGGTACGTTTTGGTCTCTCTTTCTCAGCGCCATATAGAGTCTCGGGTGTATGGGGCTGATTTTGATAAATCTTCTCAATGTATGTTCTCATTTGAGGTAAGTCTTCTAATTGGGTTCCCATTGGAATCAAATTTCTCCTTAATCAGTTGGGAGCCTATCTACCATGTGTGAATCCAGATCACTTCGTTCTCTTCCTGGACCTGAGAATGGTTGAATCGCGGATGCTCTTATTTCAAATCTTTGAGATGTCATAGGGCTCTGGCCCTAAACCTTCGCGCTTGTGTGATCTTTCTTGGACTTCTTGAGTATTTTGATCTTTTTACTACTAAGAAAGTCCCAGTTCAATTCAGCCTGTAATGCACACTCGGTAGCAAGACCAATCTCCTTGATACGAGGCTACAACCAGTCGACATATGCATATGTTAGTAAAGCTGGATTGGGAGCCATGCCTTTTTAGTTAACACCAACATCGACAGAACGATGTTTGCAAGGATGGGTTTTCCACCCTTAGGATATTGTCGTGAGCATGGTTGTAGTACTCGCACAATGAAGAAGTTGTTACATGGTATTGTAGTGATTTTTTGTATCTGAATTGGCAAAGAATCTGAGAGGTAATGTAGAACGACGAGATGTACAATCCAAGAATGCATACACAGTGATAATGTGATATCCCACATCGGATGTGAGGTGATTTATGATTGGCTTTATAAAATCCTGCCCATGAACTTATAAGTACCTACTTGGCTAGTCCTTTTGAGGGAGGCATTGCTCTATGGTGGGGCCATGGAGCGGGTTGTTATAGATGGTATCAGAGCCAACTCTCGAAATCTCGGGCTGGGTTACCCAGTCGGGTACCGATGGTTGGGGGAAACAAAGGCAAGCCCAGTACATCCCACATCAAGAGGATGGTTGGGGCAACAAAGGGTGAGCCGGATATATCCCACATCGGCTAGAGATGAAGATTCTGGGCCAGGTGTGATTGAGCCTTAACGAGGTTGCGAAGGCATAAGGTGGGGAGATTTTGATATCCCATATCGGATGTGGGATAATTTATGATTGGCCTTGTAAGACCCTGCCCTTGAACCCGTAAGTACCTACTTGGCTAGCCATTTTGAGGGGAGGCATTGTTCTATGGTGGGACCGTGGAATGGGTCGTTACGAATTACCTAGAGTCCTTAGGATATATAGGCCATGAATCGTTAACCAGTTACAATACCATCAGATGTCATTTGACTCTTTAGCATAGAACAATCGAGTCCATGCATCAATCCCCGAGTGGCCTTCGAATAGGAGAGGGCGAGCTCTGAAAGAACAAGGTAGGTATCTTACACCACCCGGACCGGCTACAAGTCTCATATGATCTAAAAGTGAGTGTGTGTGTGTGTGTGAGAGAGAGAGAGGGAGAGAGGGAGAGAGAATCAATGAGCTACTTTTGAATTGAGTAGTAGGATCCTTGTGAACTTTAATGATGGCATTGATGGTTCCGCAACAACATATGCTAGAGTCTTCTTTATAAGCAACAACTGGGATAAGATATCCGCCAATCTCATGTCATCTTCTCCACTGCCCTTGACAATGAGATATTTAGCTGTAAGGCACAGGGCAAGAGCCATAACTCTACCGTTGGAGTATCACTTGTCATAGTCATCAAATTTATCTAAAAAAATCATTTATGACAAAGAGGAAAGAATACGGCGCTACCTCAAATAAAGGACTTGGCCCGCCCAATGGTCACCTCAAGAAGCTGCATCCAGGGTGTGTGATATTCGTATTGAGTGGTCAGCACTGCCATTGGTAACTCCATAGGGAGGTTCATTAAGGCTTAAAATTTATTGTATGTTGGGCAGAACACATCAAGGGTGAACAAAAAAATGTGATCTTTTGGATCCTAAAACTTGCATGCTGCTCTCAAGATATCTTCATGGATACGCATAGAACACCCACTCATGATGTCTTTTTAGGTTAAAGCACCCTTCGAGATGGATGAGTGACCATGTTGAAAGAATCAGCGAAAGAACGTAATTAAGCTTCAAAAGCTTAGTGATTTTCTCCGGTTTATGACATTGGGAACTTTCTACGTTTTATTATGGCTGGGAAGTCGAGTTTTTATAGAGAAACTCGATCCTAATACCAGGTGGAAAAGGAATCCTAGACGGTGTAAAAGTTTAGCATATTTATTGAGAGAGCAGACTAGTACAATGGTGAATCTCTGATACTTTATTGTTTTTTCAAAATGAGTTTCTATTTTACGCTATTGGTGAATTTAATGTCCGGTATTGTTCAGTGTGAAAACAAGCCCTGGTGAACCGGCCGGTACCCCTTGGGACATAAATGTTGCGTGGTTCACTTACTTATTTTGCCTATCTCTGTACCTTCTTCAATGTACTGTCTTTGGGTAGAAATTTTGCATGGTTCACTTCCTTATTTTGCATATCATTGTATCTGTTTCAATCTGAATGTTAATAAAAAATCCATAAATATGCCCTTACTCCTTTAAATACAAGCACAAATGTGCACATGTACGTTGTATTATAGGCATTTGCATTGTTTATATATATATATATATATATATATATATATATATTCGAGATTTTGTAGTAAGCAATAAAGAAGAGAATCAAAAATGATAACAGAAAAGAGAGGCACACAAGATATAAGATTTAGGTGGTATGGCGAAAACCTACTCTACGGTGGTAGTAGCGATTTCACTATATTTGTCAATGGAGAGATTACAAATCTCTGTTTCTCTTAACAAACCTTTTCAAAGAACGGCTCTTCTCTCTTGACCTTAAACACAATACAAGACGACTTCTATATACTTAGAGATAAGTCGTGACCTTCTCTAAATAACCAATATGGGACAAGACGACTTTTATACTAAGGGCCAAGTCGCAACTTCTTCTGAATAACCGATGTGGGACACCCACACATTAACCAAATTTTGGTTTTTTTATCCCAGAGAAATTAGCACAAATCTCCACCTTGGCTTGGATAAAACAAGCCACAAACAACCTGAAAATACCATCTGTTGCTCCCACACCTGCCCCTTAGGACTGCGCCTCAAATACTGCTGATACCGATCAAATCTAATCAACGCTTAAACTTGACCTCTGGAATATGCTTTGTTATCATGTCTGCTAGATTTTCAACTGTGGAAATCTTATCTATCATCAGAGCACCTAGAGAAACCACATTCGGAAGAAAAGGAAACTTGACATCAATGTGCTTGGTCTGCTCATTGAAGATTTGACCTTTTGATTAGATATATGGCACTTTGGCCGTCATAGTAAACAATGGTAGAATCCTACTGCAACTCCAAAGCACTAGCCAAGCCTTTCAACCGAATGGCTTCCTTCACTACTTCGGTTGTCGCTATGTTCTCAGCTTCTGTAATAGACAAGGCAACAACAGTCTGTAGAGTAGCCTTCCAATTGAGCACACAGCTAAAAAAAGTGAAGACAAAACCTGTCAAAGAACCTCTCCTATCCAAATCTCCAGTGTTGTCTGAGTCCACATATCCAACAACTCTACCATTCACATCACTGCCCTAATGGTAAACTAAACCAGTATTCGCAATACCTCTCAGGTATCGAAGTATCCACTTCACTGCCTGCCAATGAGCTTTCCCAGGATTACCCATGTACCTACTAACCACACTAACTGCATGAAAAATATTTGGTCTCGTACAAACCATAGCATACATGAGACTGCCCACTGCACTAGCATATGAAATGCATGCCATGTACTCCACCTTCTCTTAGGTCTGTGGAGAATTAGCTGCTGAAAGCTTGAAGTGTGCCGCCAAATGAGTAGTCATAGGTTTGGAGTTTTCCATACCAAAGCACTGCAGTACTCGTTTAATGTACTTCTTTTGGGACAAGTATAAAATTCCTGCAGGTCGATCCCTCTGCACCTCCATCCTTATTATTCTCTTTGTTGTATCCAAGTCCTTCATCTCAAATTCTCTTTTCAACTGTTTTTACAAATCGTTGATATCTGACATCATTTTTGTAGCAATCAACATGTCATCAACATACAATAACAAGTATCTATGAGAACCATCCGTGAGCCTCATGTGATAACAATTATCGTAGGCACTCTGAATGTAACTTCTCTCTACCATGAAAGTGTCAAATCGCTTATACCACTGCCTTGGAGATCGCTTTAATCCTTATAAGGATTTCTTTTACAAGCAAACATAATCTTCCTTATCCCGGATCACGAACCTCTCTGGCTGACAGATGAATATCTGCTCTTCCAACTCACCATGTAAAAAAGTTGTCTTGACATTCAGCTGTTCTAACTCCCTGTCATACAGAGCAATCATATCAATCAACGCTCTTCTCGAAGTATGAGTTACTACAAAAGAAAATATTTTATTGTAAACAATATGTTCTCTCTGAGTAAAAATTTTAGCTACCAAGCGAGCTTTATACCTTACATCTTCCGTTCCATGAATTCTCTCATTCTTCTTGTAGACCCATTTGTAACCAACAATCTTATGACTTACAGGCGATCTCACAAATTCCCACGTTTGATTCTTGTAAAGAGATTCAACCTCCTCACTCATAACAACGGTCCACTATACTGATTTCGTGCTCTTAATGATCTCTTTATATGCAACAGGCTCTTCAACCTCAATATTCTCTGCCACACTAAGAGCATAAGCAACCATATCCGCATATCCATAATTCTGAGGAGGTAGAATTTCTCTTCTCGGTTTGTTCATGGCAATGCTATACTACTGTTCCTGAGGTTCTTCTTTCTCCTCGGTAGAATGAGAATCATCTTCCTCATCTATAGGAATTATGGGTAAAGAATCTGGAGCTCGAACCTCTAGCTGTACCTTTTCCCTAACACCGAGGTCTTTCCCTGCATCAATCAACTCCTTCTTTTTCGAAAGGATCGAATACTTATCAAAGGTCACACCTCTGCTAATTAGGAACCTGGATGACTTAGAATCATGACACCACAACCTATACCCTTTTACCTCGCTTGCATAGCCTAAGAAAATGTACCTCTTTGCTCTCGGTTCAAGTATACCATCATTAACATGAGCATAAGCTGGACAACCAAATATACTAAAACTTTTATAATTAGCATGACTACTAGATCAAACTTTTTCAGGAGTCTTGCAATCAATTACAGCCGATGGAGACCTATTTACCAAATATGCAGTTGTGTTAACAGTTTCTGCTCAAAATTCCTTCGATAACCCGGCATTTGAAAGCATACACCGAGTCCTCTCAAGGAGAGTCCTATTCATCCATTCTGTAACCCTATTCTGCTGTGGCATTTTTTTTAACAGTGCGATGCCTCACTATGCCTTCATTCTTACAGAACTCAGTAAACGCATCCAAACAGAATTCCATGCCATTGTCAGTTCTCAAGCATTTTATTTCTTTGCCGGTCTATTTTTCAATCATCATCCTAAACTGCTTCCACTAAACAAAGACATCACTCTTCTTTTTCAGAATGTACACCCAGACCTTTCTTGAGAAGTCATTAATAAAGGTCAACATATATCTGCCATCACCCTTATAAGGAACCGTAGAAGGCCCCCAAAGATTCGAATGGGTATAATCCACCGTACCTTTGGTCGTATGAACAATCCGACTGAATTTCACCCTGCATTGCTTTTCGAAGACACAATGCTCATAAAAAATCCAGCTTTCCAGCAAACCTTATTTGCTTAACATATCCATACCCCTTTCACTCATATGCCCAAGATGCATATGGCATAGCTTGTTAGCGTCCGAATCTATATTAGGAGATGAAGCTGATGTGCTGCTCTTATAACTGTGCTACCTCGCAACAAATAGAGACTATTTTATTTAACCCCTTCATCACAATAAGAGCACCCTTCATTATCCTCATAATTTCACCTGCAGGCCGATAGCTATAACCATTAGAGTTAAGCGTACCCAAGGAAATTAGATTTTCCTCAGCTCTGGAATGTGCCTGACATTAGTCAAAGTTCTCACAATACCATCATTCTTCTTAATCTGAATTAACCCTATCCCAACCATTTACAGGCGACATCATTTCCTATGAGAACTTTACCACCATCCACTGAGCCATAAGCGGCAAACCAACCCCTATTGGCACACATATAATAGGAGCAACCCGTATCTAGAATCCACCCTCCAATCGAGGAACTAATAGTAACTGAAAGAACATCCGCGCCATCAGAATTATCTTCTACAATTCCAGCAACATTAGCCGTATTGAAATTATCTTTTTTCTTCCCTTTATGCTCAGGACAATCCTTTCTATAATGCCCTTCCTTGTGATAATGGCAGCACTTCAATTTCTGGCCTTTGAATGGGACATCGATCTTCCTTTATTTTTAGAGCCAACATGGTCAGTGCTTCGGCCTCGAGCCATTAAACCATCTCTTTGTTCTTCTCCCGTATTTTCAGTAACCTTATTCCTTAATTCATGAGAATTTATCACAGCCTCAACCTACTCTATAGAGATAATGTCCTTCCCATACAATAAGGTAGTAATAAGATATTCAGATGGCAGAGGTAAAGAACATAGCAATAGTAAAGCTTGATCGTCATATTCTATCTTGATATTAATATTTTGCAGATCAAATATCCCCTTATTATATTCATCAAGATGATCATCAATCGATATACCTTCTTTCATCTTGAGAGTATACAACCGATGCTCTAAATATAGGCCATTTGTCAGAGACTTCTTCATGTACAAGTGCTCCAATTTGAACCACAATCCAGCCATAGTTGTATCTTGAGAAACCTTTGGCAACACGTTGTCAGCTAAACACAAAAATAGGGCACTATGGGCTCTTTCCAACGTGTCTTCTTTTTCATCAGCAGACATCGTTCATGAAGCCCTTTTCCCTTTTAACGCTTTTAACAACCCTTGTTGAATCAGAACAACACACATCTTCATCCTCCATAAACTAAAATCATTCGATTCATCAAACTTCTCCAAATCATACTTCGTCGAAGTATTTGACGCCACCACAAGGTGCTTTCAGTCTACCGTAAACCTCAGCTCTGACACGACTTGCTAAAGAAATATACTAGATTTTACACCAAGCAATAAAGAAAAGAATATAAAAGAATAACAGAAAATGGAGGCACACAAGACACATAATTTACATGGTTCGGCGAAAGCCTCTCCACGGTTCTAGCAGTGATTTCACTACAGAAATAAGGCTTTTAGCGACAGGAAAATCCATCCCTAAAAGCATATATTCCGTCGCTAAAACTTTTAGCGACAGAACACCCATCGCTAAAAGTTTCTCGTATAAAAGCCCGTCGCTAAAAGTTTTACGACGGAATTTCAAAATATGTCGTCTAATATTGGACTTTCAGCGACGGGATTCTTTATACATTAGTGACGGAATTTTCGTCGCGAATTTTATTTTCCGTATTTTAATTTATTTTCTTTTTTTTAAAATAGTTTATTCGGTAAATATTTAGTGACGGAATATCCGTCGCTAAATATCCTTTTTAATGACGGAACACTCCGTCATTAAAAGTTGAGATTTAGGGAAACTCTTTAGCGACGGAATTAATCAGTCGATAAAAGTCAATTTTTTTTAAAATATATATATTTTTATTTTTTTAATGCCCAAACCTGTAATCAAATTCAAGTCTCAACAACAAGGCACAATCCCCCAAATGCACATTAGGGTTAAATAATTGCTGATTAATTAGTAATTATTTAACCCTACAACAGATACAAAACAACTATATAACTTTAAAAATTGTTTACTATAATGAAAAATAAAATGTACAAGCCGAGAACAGGATAAAATCGATTAGGGGATGAGAGAATAGTACAAACTGGGAGGGCACGAGAGCGAGAGGGGGGTACAAGCTCGGAGGGCACGAGAAGGGCTCATCAGGGGTTGTCGAGTCCCGGATCTGGATCCTGCTGATCCGGAGCCGGCTCGGCATGTCCAGCAGCAATGCCCTGCTGATCCTGCACCCTGATTATCCTGAACACCTCCGCAGCAATGCAACAAACCTTGTCCTCGTCCAACGGACGCTGCACAGCCGATGTCTGTGGAGGGGCAGCGGGGGGTGGGGACGCTTCTATCACGGCACGTGCAATCGTGCTAGACTGACCGCGTATGCGGCCTTTCGGCCGATTGACGACCTCCAGTGTATCCAGCCATCACTTTAATGCCCCAATACTCGTACCTGTACTTATGGAGGCTGATGGCTGTCCGGACTGCTGCTCGGACCCCATAAGATGTTCATACGAGGCCTGCAAAAAAAGTGATTTAAAGATGTGTTAGGGCATTAACGTAACAAACACTGAATACAAAGACAAAAAATTAACAAATTAAACAAATTGACTCGAATTTACATCGATCCGCCATGCAATATCTGAAACATAGTCCCCCGCCCGGTGCGCCTTGTCCTTGCCCTTCTTCCTCACGTGCGTCTGACTATACGTCAGAGCTACAATCTCATCCTTCTCCAGGTGCGGATGCTCGACCGCATTCTCGTGTCGGATGATGTCGTGTGCCACCGACCCCCCGTGTGCGTCAGATCTTTCTCACATCTGTTCTTGGCCCCGCTCTTACTCTTGGCGTCCCAACCGGGATCCGCAACCCATCGATCAATCATCTGCCCCCATACAGTCGGAGATATCCAATGTGGGGGATATTTCTTCAACTCCCCTCGGCCAGCATCTTCTTCGCCCGGTCCTGTGCGTCGTGCAGCCATCGATGGTAATTCTTGTCGATATAGGCAAAAAATGTCTCCCGCCCCAGCGCCTGCTGATCAGACGAGTCAAACGCGAACCCCTCCTACAAGGCATCCAATTACACAAATTAATTTAAATACTAAAATCTAATTAAACAAATACTATCGCAGAAAAAAATAGTTAACCGTACCAGCCATTCCTCCCATAGGGACTCCCTCGTCCCGGCATCCCAATCCTTCCAATAGAGCCGTGGCTCGAAGAATCGGCCCTTCACAAGAACGCCGATCTTCGTCCTCGCCTGATTCTCCAGGATCCTGCCAAAGAAGTAAACAAATACATTAATAAATTTCAAATATAAATTAAGACACCCAAAAAATTAAATATAAGGCATGATGTGATCTTTTTTACTTACTGGCGCTCCTGGGTGAGCGCAACTCTCTGTTTACGCTGGGGGTCAATGCGTACTCCACGTGACGGGCCACGGCCTCGTCGAGATCCTAAAAACACCGACATTAATACAGTTCAAATATAATTTAAATATACGTCTAGTGAAAATTGACTAAACACCGTTATCAACTATACTTGAGGTAGAACCCACAAAAGAAGGAGAATCTACGCGCGTGTAGGAGGAATCGGCGTCGGGTTGGGGCTTGGGCAATCGCTGGGGCTGGAGCTGGGACTGGGGCCCCGTCTGCTGTACGTGAGCACTCTGTGCCTCATCATCAATGGGCGATGACGAGGTGGGACCCACCGGGGATGAAGCAGTTTGGCGTCCACCCCGACCACAAATAGCCCGTATCCTATCCATATCTGACTTCGTATAGATAAATTGCAAAGAAATTAACACATTAAAAACAATAATTAGGAAGAAAAAATCATCAGCACTATATATATGAACCGAGTATAAAAACACAATATGAACAAGTACTAAAATGTTACTACATATTTTTCGTGATTTTACAACATTACAAGTCAATCATTTTCAGCTTGGGAATCATCATCATCTTCATCCTAGACTCGTCATCCTCTTTTTCGTGGGACTCGTCGTCCTCTTCATCTTCTAATTCATCCTCTTCATCAGTAGACTCAGTCACATCATCTTCAACACTTTCCACGTCTTTCGCGTCATCATTTACGACTTCTTCTCCTACATGAAGTTGTGTTGGAAGAGGAAGATCGTCCGCCTTGTTGTTCACCTCAACAGGTAACGAGACAGGTGGTTGGTCGACTTGAAAGGTGTCTAACTCACTGTCATATGTCAAGAGTAATTCCTTGGACTTTATAACTGTATACCAATGAGATTTGGGATTTGCGACATCCTCCGGGTAAAAGACCTGTGCAGCTTGACTAGCAAACACAAACGACTCGTCTGATGCAAGTCTTGACTTGACATTGACATCTACAATCCCTTGAGAGCTAACACGGATTCCTCTACTGCATGTGACATCGAACCATGTACACTTGAACACTACCAGGCAATTTTTGGAACCCAAATATGCTAGCTCAACAATCTCATCTAGCTTTCCATAAAAGTCCATGCAATTCTCATCATAATAGTCGTCGTTGACCAAGACTCCGCTGTTAACAGAATTATATAAAGAATGAAAATTGATATAAAGAAGTCTAACAATTAGAACTGTCGACTACAAAGTATATAGATAACCATGCACAATTAAGCAGATCATCATCAAATAATTTGGATTTTTATTCTTTTATCAAAAGTCTTGGTCTTTTAATTTTCACAGTTCTACAAAAAGTTATAACTTACGGTATTTCGAATAAACTACGATAGGGCAAATCTCTGGTCAACTTGCATCAATTGAGAGTTCAATGTTTTTTGTGATAGCAGGGTGAGCACATGATGGTTCAATTTTTTGTGATACCAGGGTGAGGACATGGAGTGGGGTAATGTGGCGTGCTTGAGCACCTTGAACCATCTGAGAAAGATTGGAACTTGGAAGTGCTCTTCATTTAATGCTAATATTAATTAGAACTTGGAAGTGCTCTTCATTGTGCTTAAAACGTACCATGTTCAACGATTGCTTTAAGACAAACAAAAGGTTTACTACATCATTAGTTACATTGTCCAATTAACATGGCCATATTGAATTATTGGACAACACTTCAGTATAGTACTCCTAGCCATGGTCATATACAAGTTTTAACATGGCCATCATTAGGTAACTACCACCATGACCACTACGCTGTGGCATGCTGTCATCACCAGCATTGCAGTACATTGTCGATGCTACCTCCACCACTATCCCCACCACCATCAATATAACCATCAAGGTTTTCAAACTTAAAAGGTACGTAATTACAACACCATGTCAATTATACTAAATGGATAAATTTGGAAAATCAATTCTGCAAATTAAGCGCTTAAATATTCAACAATTAATTTTTAGATTTTCACAAGCTTTACTAAGAACAAGGCAAGGGAAGCAACAAAGAGCTTAATTAATTCACAAGGTGAAAGAAAAAAATTCACAAGCTTATACATGATACAACCAAGCGACTAGATAAGGCACAGCCTTACAAAATTCAATAAGGAAATAGAAAAAAGAAAGGAAGCTGACTTGTATGAACATCCAAGCATATACAGAAAATTATGCACAAAATTTGTAGGGAAGAATAAAAATAATTAGGTTTAGTGGACTAATCTTATAATAAAGAAGACATGTAATAGTGATGGCGGCAGTGGAGGGCGGCGGCGTTGGTGGCGCGGCGGCAGTGGAGGGCTTTTCACGCGGCGGCAGTGGAGGGGTCACCGTGGAGGGGAATCGCCGGTGGTGGGTCACCGTAGAGGGGGATCGCGGGAACTGAGAACAGCGGTTGGTGAGAGCATATTTTCAGAGAGAGAAACGGGGAGAGAAAAAGAAGCATATATGGATGTTTTAATCGAGGACTTTTAGCGACCGTGAATGACGACCTTTACCGACGGTACAATTCCGTCGCTTAAAACAATTTTATAAGAACCCTCGAAAAAAAATAATTTTCTAAAAAAGTTTTAGCGACGGTATATCCGTCGCTAAAACTTTTGCCGACGTTCATTTTGTCAGGAATAGTATTTAACGACGGACTTTTACCGACGGAGTATTCCGTCGGTTAAAGTTCATTTAGCGACGGAATATCTTCTGCGGGTAAAAATCCGTCGCAAAAACTGTATTTTCTTGTAGTGTATTTGTCAATGGAGATTACAGATTTTCTGTCTCTTTCAACAAACCCTCTCAAAGAAGGACTTTTCTCTCTGACCTTTAACACAATACTAGCCGACATATATACTTGGAGATAAGTCGTCATCTTCTCTCAATTACCAACGTGGCACAAGACGACTTATATAGTTAGGGCCAAGTCGCGAATTATTCTGAATAACCGATGTGGAACACCCACACATTAACCAATTTTGGATTTTTTATCTAAGCCAAATTATCACATGCATTAAGGAAACATATTGCATTCTAGACAGGTGAATAAAAGCTGTTTAATTACAAGTCCTGAAAAGGTGGCAAGAAGAGAAGTTCGTCTAGGCTAGGCCTAAGATTCTACTTCCTACCCCTAGTCTTCAATCTTCACTATTGACTCGTAATCCGTTACGCCTGAGCTACCCGCCACCTCAAGATCTAAATGTTCTCCTCATAACTCGTCAATCTCCCAAAGCTCATCATCATCATCACTACTATTAATGCGAGTGCCTGAACTCGGCTCTTAGATCTATATATACCCTTTAGCTTCTGAGGCAAAGCCGACATGCTCTTATTTTTTCCCTTCGAGATGATCGGTATCTTCTGTATGGTTAAAAGGCTAAATGAATGGAGAACATCGAAAGTACAGGATAAACAGGAAAAGGATTGCAAGGTGATTTTATTGACTCAAGAAATCTTTCGGGAGTACATAATTCAAAGAATCACACCAACCATTTTATAGGCTTTTTTGGTGAACAGACTCCCTAAACAAACTCAACAGAAATGAGAGAAACATGGCACAAACATGTAAGCACCAAATCAGGAGGAAACAGAAAGAAAATCTGAACTAACAAGACTTATTCAAACTACAAAAGAAAAAACCTTATCCAGGTTTGAATCACTCTTCAACATCTTCTCCTTCCTTTTTCTTGACGTAGGTGTTTTGATTTTGCCTTTGCCTGCTTCTGGTGTCTCGCGCTCATCCTCGGCTCTTAAGAAATTCGACATAGGACAAGGAATATAAGATTTTCTTGTTCAAAATTTTGTTTTTCGCCACATCGCCTACCTCTCCCATTAGAGTACTCAGCGGCCTCTGCCACTGAGGCATTGAAATTTTGTTTACATTGAAATGATTGCTAAGGCTGTTGATACAGTACCTGTTAGACTACTGTCTCCTCTGATATGCACTACATTGTTCAATTTTCGTGCAGTATTGGTAAAAGATTTATATTCCAAGAAGTTGTCAGTAGCCACATGTAGTATCTTTTCTCCTGTCATCCCGTCTGTACACTTTCATATCAGTTGAGGCTTGAGAATCTCTTCTGGAATTCCACGGCATGTCATAAAATTCGGTAATGTAAGAGGCAACTCTTCCCCCTGTTGTTGCCCGTCTCGAGCTAAAGTTGTTAAAGATAATTCCTCGTGAGTTGAAAATAACTTCCCACAAAACATGCGCATCAAGTCATCACAGGAGACAATGTGCAAGGTGGCAAGTGATGATACCAATTGTAAGCCTTGTTAGTAAGTAATATGCAAAGTTCTTTGACACTTAGGATATGACCTAGCAGGTCGACACCAAGGGACTCAACAAAACGATTGCTGTGCTCTTGCTTATTTCCGTGAGAACCATCAAATCTGTTGAATTTTGGGGGAATGTATCGTGCGGGATAATGATCTTGTGCTATTTGTGCAACCATATCTAGGCTCATAGCTATAATTAAGTCTCTTGGCTGGGTTCTACATTTGTTTGAAAAGAGCTAAGACCTCCCATTTGGATATTAACTATTCATTATAATATGAGAGTTAAAATTACTGACTCTGATAATTTGATGCACGAAGAAGTTACTACTTTTATGAAACTTTAGTCGGCGAGGTTTTTGGTAGACTTGCCATCGGAGGAGGTTCAAGATTTTGTGGTGCTACCACATATGCTGGATAGGTATTGTCTGTGCTTTATTATGCCAGGGTCCATTATTCTGACATGAAGTTTTCATGCTTTTTGTTGATTATTAAATGATGCACAGTTTTTCCAGTAATGTTGTTAATGTTATGGAAGGTTTAGTTGATTTGAGATTGTTAACGGACAGCTTAGAGTGACAAAAATGTTAGGCAGGCAGATCTCGTCGTGATCTGCACTTTTAAGAGGGACTTCTCATGTTCATCCGGCCCGTGTATCTTCTTGGAACATAGTGACATATTTTAAGGAATAACAACAAGTTCTCTCCTCTGTAGGTGCGGGACTAGTTGCTTATAATGTCACTTTATTTCGGACTTTTGTCTTAGATTATCAGAGTGTTTGGTGTTCTCCCACGTGAAAGTACTTGTTCAACCCATCCCATGTCATTCATTATAGCCTGTGCAGATTAAAGATGACTTATCTCACAAAGAGTAACTTGAACGCATATTCGAGTGAGAGAATTGAAGCATGTCATGCACTCTCAGACGACATCTCTTGTGAAAGTATTATGGCTTAACCATTCTTTGAGGAAAGTTACTTGAGAACTCAAGAACGCTATGAGGGAGATGCACCCTAATTTTTTTTTTTGATTTAGTTGTGTTTCCTTCTGACGAGGACAAGGTTTTTTTAAGGAGGGTATGATGTAATATCCAAAAATAAGAAATATGTTGCAAATGGTATTTCCACCCATTTAGTTGAATTGGAATACATCTTTATCTTTGAATTAATAGCTAAATTTAAGGGGTTTTTAAGCAATTTCATATACTAGGTTAAGAGCATGTTTGGAATTGATTTTCGAAAACAAATTTCAGGTTAATTCTTAATCAACTTTCAATTCATCTTTAAACTATATATTAGCAAAATTAGCTCTAAACTATGTATGGTGTTCGGGTTAAAATAATTAAAAAAAAAATTATGGTAAAATGACAAAAAATTTAATGTTTTAATTATAAATGCAAAGTTGATTATAAAAAAATAATTATTACATACTCCTCAGTTTTTGAATTATAATTTAATCAGTTTTTAGCATCTGAATCAGTTTTATATGTTTGTCAAATGTCTATCAGCTTGATGTAATCCAATAAATCAAGTTTGACTGTCTTATAACCAATTTCAAAAAGATTAGTCAACTAATTGGAGACATCCTCCTCTTTTCCCGTATATAGTTCACCAGTAGTTGCAAAGAGAAGAAGCGTTACTTTTGGATTACAATTTCGGTGACGATTTTGGTAAGCAATGAGTACCAAATTTAATAGTTTTGTTGGATTGTAGTGTTAGATATGGGTTTAGATGCTGTGGTTACGATGAACCCCACATCGTTTTTGGGAGTAAATTACTAATTAATTGTTGTATTGTATTTAGGTTTTGCTCCGCTCACTCCCTGTAGTTTTTGGTCAATTTGTTTTCGAAAGGCAGGGATTTCACTTGGCATAAACTTGATCAGATGTTGTCTTTGATAATCTAATTGTTCATCAATCTTTGATAACGTAGTATTCGTAAGTGCACTTTTTTTTTTGTTAATAAAAGGCTGGACCGTAAGGCTCTAATCCAACCGGCAGGGAGTATTCCGCCTCGGAGACCTACAAGGCCGCCACATACATCTGAGCTCCTGATTCCCGCACCTATGTCGGGGCCGAAGCGCACAAGGACCCGTGTGTGGAGCACATGCAGGGCGATGACGTAAGTTTGCCACCAACAAGTGCAGCAGGTAGGATTCGAACCCAGGTGGAAAACCTGAATTGGGATCCTGGGGACCGCTGAACCAACCCTTGTTGGCTGTAAGTGCGCTGTTGTGTCAGGCTTTTTGTTGCCGCTAGAGAATTACGTTCTTGTGTTGCTTTATATTTATTTATGTTCTTTTTGGTTACTTGTATAATTTGTTGGTTGCCAACCAATCCACTGTGTTACCGGTCTCTTGCTTTCACGTAGTGGTTCCTAGTCCTCCTACTCCATCATTCCATTGCTAGCTTCTTATTCGATTGATGGTTCCTGTCTTTATTTGATGAAGCATTATTTTTTACCAAATTGGAGGTTTCTTTCATTCTTTTATTTTTTATACGGGCCGGGTAAAAAATCTTACCAATGGAGTATATATCATTACTAATATGATAAAAAAAAAAAAAAAAAAAAAAACCAGTTACCGCACTCCCACGAGGAAATGCGAGATAAGGAGTGGCCATAGCCAAGTCTTCTTGCAATATCTAAGAGCAGCTTAAAAATAACGGCTTCATCGCTACGAAATCTTCACCAAAAGCTACCTGCATAAGACATTAGTACGCCCTCATCCGAACGAAGAAATTAACTATAAACATGGACAACAACCCTAACCCTGAGGTTGCCAAACAGCACAAAAATAAATAAGCCAGTCCAAGGTTAAGTCAATAGACAATTAGCAACAAAATCCAAAAGAGAAACCATCAAACAACACACACGAAGGCTCTGTTTGACAAAACTGTGATTTTCAGTTTTGGTTTACGAAAAAATAAAAACCAAAACTAGTTGTGTGTGTAAATTTTTTTTTTGAGAAAAAAATAGGTGGATGTTTGGTAAAGCAGTCTTTGTTTTGAGTTTTCTTTCCTCGTTCTTTTTTCATTTTTCCTTAAAAGGTTCTCTTGTTCTCCAACAAAACCCTCCAACCACATCCACCGCCAGTCACCACCACCACCCCCCTCTATCAAATCACAGGTCAACAATAACGATGGTGTGATTGGGTGTGATTGGCTTCACTCGCGGGCATGGCGGAGGTGATGACGATGGCTGCAATGTCTGACTTGAGTGACGACGGTTGGTCGTCGCAAATCTGCAATGATGATTGTCAGGTGGAGCAGGTTTGCGACGGTGATGGCAACGATGGGTTAGGAATGTGAGTGGCGACGGTGGTGGGGTGGTGGCGCTGGTCTCGATGGTAGTCGTGGGTGTGTGCGGTCGGCAGTGGTGGGTCGTGGTGTTGGCGGCAGTGGTGGGACGTGGGCAGTGGTTATGATTGTCAAGGACAGTGGGGCGGCGGTAGTGTGTGGTGATGGTGAAATGGCAGTATTGGTGGATCATGGTGATGGCGGTAGGCCCGGTGGTCGTGGCGGTGCTCTGTGTGTGATGGAGGTTTTGTTAAAATATTGTTCATTCTTTTGCTTCTAACAAAGTTTAAAGGTTGGATCTCATAACAAAAATCAAAACTGAAAACCCAAAAATAAAAAATGGATTTTCAAAAAGCTGCCCCGTTTTAAAAACTAATTTTCAAAATAAAAAAAAAATTTAAAACTGTTTGTCAAATGGGTTTTTTTTTCCGGTCTACAAAACTGGAGAATTAACTAAAAAAAAAACACAAAACCTTGTCAACACTACCGAAATCAACGACCGTTTGAAGCTGAAAAATTAAACACGTCAGCACCACCACCTGTTAGCACTGCCAGCACCCTCCACGTGTCTCTAACCCCTACCCATGCACAACAATGCATCACCATCACTGCTACTACAACACCATCACAGCCGACCAACACGATGCCATTGACCACTGCAGGCATGAACAACAACCGCTCCACCACCAACCCAAGGTCAACTAGAAGCAAACCCAAGTTTCACAATCCTCACTGCCGTTCACCACCACTCGAACCCCTACTCCAACCAACACCACCTCAATGAACCACTAAGCCACTCTAACTCACCACCACCCAGCTGTACTTGAGACCCCGAAGCACAATCACCAACCCAATAACCTAAAATCTGACCGCGGGGGGGGGGGGGGGGGGGGGACCTAACTAGGAAGGGAAGGGGAAAAGAAGAGAAAGGGAACCTAGTAGGAGAAATCATCAATCAGACCTCAAAGCAACCATCCACCACAAAATCCCCTCACCCATCGTGAACCTCCATCGCCATCACCACCTCAACTAAGAAAATGGGTGTAACGAACTGCACCGAACCCCCGACCCACCAACAAAGAGGACTAGCCCCATGTCCAAAAGACCCACCGTCACGACATACCATCACCAACGCAGATATCCTATCCAAACTGCAGCAAACAGGAGCCAAACCCACTTTGCTTACCGCAACCATCTGAGCCCGAAGACACCAAAATAACACAATTAACTCATAGATCAACCAAAAAAAGAAACCCAAACAAAACCAAAACACAAACCCACCAGTTGGGAAAAATAATGCTTTTGTATAGTTGTGCAGAAAAACAAGTACGAAAAATACTGAAATGTAGTATATTAAACTTTCTAAAACTACAGAATTAGAAACTGGACTTTATGTAACTCACAACAGAAATGCATAACAACAAATGGAGAATTAAGGCGTGAATTTGATTCACTATCCTTAAAACTTTATTCATCCCGTAATGGTGCTAATGGTCTCTTGACGAAAGTCTCTTAAGATACAATAGCAGCAATGTTTAGAACGAGGAGCATTCCGAATTTACAGATATGGCGAACCAAAACAATCAGAACTCTTTATTTTGGAGACACAGGAAAAACGGACCGAATTTTGGGGGATAATTTTTTTTTTAGTTTTGTTTTTTAGACCCTGGATGCAGTTTTTATATAGTGAAAATATTCACTGGAGGGTGCAACTCTTCACTAAGAGAGTGCAGCTTTTGGAAAGATTACAGCTTTTTAGAAAAGAATTTAAATAAATAAAAATTTATTTATTTAAAATGTTTTTGTCCCAAAAAGAATAAAGCCTGATGGACCCAAGCCCAACGGCCACGGACCGAGACAGGCAGGCGGCGCGCGTGCGTTTTATGGATCTTGGGTCAACCTAAGTCCTCTCTCCGTATACAAAATTTGGGTACCGCCAAGGGGCCAACCTTTAGCTCAAGACTAAACCTTATAAGGAGACAACATTAGCTTTATTTCTTCAATGTGAGATTCTCTCTTTCCCTTCAAGTTGAACCACCAACTTCAACTTCAATTTTCTGAGTCACTCCTCATTTGTTTTAAACTTGTGAATATAATATGATCATTTACTCCAATAGATGAACATAAATCAATTTGTTCCTAACCAAATTATAGTGTGAAACCCATTTGAAAATTGAGTTAAATTGAACTCCTCAAAGTGAGTTTAAAACCCACAATGCCAACAATCCCCCACATGAATGGAAAATTGACTGGACACTATACGCAAAGAAACGCTGACATTAGAAAGAGTTCAATTAGAATGACACTCGATCGGGATAGGTGGCCGATGGCTTTGAACCTTCCCTAGTTAGAACTATCGGATTTACTGGTTAACTCGTGAACGTGTCGTCTTGAACTATTCAACCTTTAGTGTACATCGAGACAATAGAAGTTTACACACTTTTGCTCAAACATTGTTTTAAGGTTCTCATTGTTGTGTTCATTTTGGCTTGAACAACTCTTGGTTTTACATGAGTACTCTATGAGAATTCAGCCTTGCAATTCTCGACTCACTTCTTACTCACATATAGGTGATTTCTTATTAAGAGGTTCCTGCTACACCCCTACTTGGATTTCAAAGATATAAGAGTCAATAAAAGCATAGTTTAACCTAATCTTTTGTAGTGCCACTGTCTTCTCATCATAGGAATGGATATGAGGGTTTTAGTGCCCCCAGTGCTTCATCTGCGTTGCATTTATATAATTCAATTTTCCCTTTGAACCTAGATCTTGGGATCTCCAGTCAGCTAGGTATGGTTTCCGTTATGGCAACCCTTTAGTTCATAGGCTCAAGACACATTCACCTTAATGACGTATTTACTTTCTATCTAATCAAAGCTATCGTTAACAGATTCTCAATATTATCCTTTGACTTTACCTAGTCAATAGAGATAATTTCACTAGAGAGTAATTGTTTAATGGTTTTATGTCTGCGACGTATGTGTCTAGACTTGTTGTTGTACATACTGCTTTATGCTCTTCCAATTGCAGATTGGCTATGACAATGTATGCTAATTGGTGGCACAGGCTTAGGGTAATTTGGAATATCCTCCAAGAAATTACAAAGCCACTCTGCTTCTTATCCTACTTTATCTAAAGCTATGAACTCAGACTCTATGTTGGATCTAGCAGGACATGTCTGATCTTCTAATTGCAGATTGGCTATGACAATGTATTCGAATTGGTGGCACACGCTTAGGCTAATTTGGAATATCCTCCAAGAAATTACAAAGCCACTCTGCTACTTCTCCTACTTTATCTAAAGCTCTGAATTCAGACTCCATAGTGGATCTGGCAATATGTTTAGAGGATTTTCAAGAAATAACTCATCCGCTTAATGCAAACACATATCCACTTGTGGACTTTGTTTAATCAGATATCCAATTAGCATCACTGTATCCTTCTAATACATCTGGATATCTTCTGTAATGCAGCTCAAAACTTAAGGTATATTTTAAGTACCTTAAAACTCTTACAATAGCTATTGAGTGATTCTTTCACGGATTGCTAGTATATCTACTCAGTATACGGAAAACATATGCTATATCGGGTCTCGTGCAATTCATGATGTACTTTAAGCTACCAATTATACGTGAATACTCTAATTGAGATATTTCTTCACCAGTATTCTTTGTTAGATGTAAGTTTATATCTAAAGGTGTCTTCACAGGACTATCATCATAACTTTTAAATTTGTTTAGCACTTTCTCAATATAATGAGATTGTGACAAGACTAGTCCATTTGATGTTTTGGTAATTTTCATATCAGGTATAACAACAGTCACACCCAAATCTTTCATATCAAATTTACTGGTCAACATTTTCTTTGTAGACTTAATGAACTCACGTACTATTGTTCCCGATAATGAGCATGTCATCAACATAAAGACAAACAATAACATATCCTTTTTTCGTGCCTTTAACGTAGACACATTTCTAACATTCGTTGATTCTAAAGACATTTTCAATCATGACTTTATCAAACTTTTCATGCCATTGTTTTGGAGCCTGTTTTAGTTCATAAAGTGACTTAACAAGCTTGCACACCTTCCTCTTATGATCAGGAGCTACAAACCCCGTGGGTTGCTCCATATAAATCTCTTCAGTTAGATCTCCATTTAGGAAGGTTGTCTGCACATTCATTTGGTGTATCTCAAGATTATTAATAGTTGTAATAGCTATCAATATTCGAATTGATGTTATTCTTGTAACTGGTGAATATGTATCGAAATAATCAATGCCTTCCTTTTGTCTATATCACTTGACAACCAATCTGTCCTTATATTTTTCGATCGTTCCATCATCTTTCTCTTTAAAATCCATTTACACTCTAGGAGTTTATTTTTGGGAGGAAGATCCACCAGTTCCCACATAATGTGGAGCTTCATGACTTGACATTGCTTCACTGTAGGTACGAGATTCATTTTCTAACAAGTATGTCAGAAAATCAGGACCAAAAGATGTAGATGTTCTAGCTCTCTTACTGCGTCTTAGTTCATCTTACTCTTGTGAGGGTTCTTGGTTCATATTAGTTCTTTCTAAAGAAAATTTTGTTCTTTTGCAACTCTATAAGGAAATATTTCTTCAAAGAAATGTGCATTCCTTGTCTCTATTATGGTGTTGACGTGTATGCCATCAACCTCAGATTTATGCACTAAGAACCGATATGCAAAACTATGGTTTGCATAACCAATAAAAATCTCATCAACAGTTTTAGGTCCTATTTTTGCCATTTTAGGTTGTGGGATAGCTACTTTTGTTAGACCCCACACTTTGAGATATTTGAAAGAAGGAGGACGTCATTTCCATAACTCATAAGGTATATTTTGCAACTTCTTATGGGGTACTTTATTAAGTATGCGATTTGCAGTTAAGACCACCTCCCCCCACAAGTTATCCGGTAGTCCGGAAATTATCAACAAAGCATTTATCATTTCCTTTAAAAGACAATTTTTCCGCTCAACAATTCCATTTGACTGAGGCGCATATGGTGTCGTGGTCTCATGAATGATTCCGTGATTGGCACAATATTTTTCGAGAGGGAAAACATATTCCCCACCTTTATCACTTCTTAGTACTTTGATTTTCCTGCTAAGTTGATTTTCAACTTCCATTTTGTATTGCATAAATGCTTCAAAGGCTTCATCCTTGATTCTAAGCAAATATACATAACAAAATCTCGTACAATCATCAATAAAAGTGATAAAATAATTTTTTTCTCCTCTAGATTGTACCACCTTTAAGTTACATATGTCACTATGAATTTAACTTAAAGTTTCCGTACATCTTTCAATCGACTTGAAAGATGTTTTTACCAATTTTGCTTCAACAGAAAAATAACACGATTTGTGTGAGTCAAAACACATTTTAGGCAATCAAAAACAAAAACCATTTACCACAAGCTTTTGTAAAGAACCATAGTTCACATGACCTAATGTACGATGTCATAAATTAGGAGATTCTAACAAGTAAGCAGGAGAAATATTATTATTATTATCGAAATTTGGTACAGCTTTAGGTACGATGGTCATTACACTTTTAGTGTTACAAACTTGTCAGACTCAAACACTAGTTTAAAACCATTTTTACTCAATAATGAGCCTAAAACTAGATTCTTTCGAATGTCCGGCACATGAAAAAATTGTTGAGACTCAACTCCTTGCTTGATGTCATTTTTTTTCACCTTTCCCATTCGTTGCACATTTAAAGAGGACGAATTTTTCATAAACAGATTCTCACTGTTGGCACTCTCATATGTAGTAAACATACTTCACTCGGAGCACCCGTGTCTACCCACCACTGTTTAGGATTTCCAAATAAGTCTACTTCGGATACTACCGCATATAAACTCAAATCTGTAACGCCCTCTGTGATTTTAATTTTTTTTTGCGACTGTAACAATCCTTAGCTCGATGGCCTGATTTGTCGCACACATAGCAATGCCCATTGAACTTCCTCTTTTTCTCACCGCCCTTGGAATTTGAGCCGCTTGCTCAATTTGGACCATCTGAATCAGAAAGTTTCCTTCTCTTTGACGGACCTTGCTCGACGACATTTGCTTGGCCTCTTAATGATAATTACCGGCCTTCTTCTCAGACTGAAGATTATCCTCTTCAATCCTCAGTCTCAAAATCAAATCTTCAAGTTCCATTTCTTTACGTTTGTGCTTCAAATAATTCTTGAATTCCTTACAAGTAAGAGGAAATTTTTCAATCAATGCAGCCACTTGAAAAGATTCTCCAAGCACCATACCTTCTACATGAATCTCATGTAGAATTAGTTGAAACTCTTGGACTTGACTAATCACAATCTTGGAATCCACCATCTTGAATTCAAGGAATTTGCCGACTACAAATTTCTTACAGCCGACATCTTTCGTCTTTTTCCGTCTTGTATTTCTTTTTCAAGGATTCCCACAATGCTTTCACATTTATCATTGGACTATATATGTTATACAGCGAATTGTCTAATCCATTGAGGATATAGTTCTTTCATAAGAAATCAGAATGCTTCCAAGCATCCACGACAACCACTTTCTGCCTGTCGGGATTATCACCAAGTTTTGGTGCATCCTCTTGCAAGAACCTTGCCAAGTTCAAGGTGGTCAAATAAAACAACATCTTTTGTTGCCACCTTTTAAACTCCCTTCTGAAAATTTGTATCGGTTTCTCACCAAGTCCAACGGATCCATGAGGATGTGCTACATAAGGCGTTGCAAACACAGTCCCGTCACCATGTTGCACGTTGGGATTAACGGGTCCACTTTCAGGAATGGTTTCACTAGTAGCCATTGTTATATCTTTCACAGATCATAACAATAATTAAACGAAATTCCAGTCTAACACAAAGCTATAACAAAAAGCAGATTCTAAGAACACTAAAATTAAATTCAGAAACTGAAAATAATTTTAGTACAAAGTTTGACAGAATCAAGAAAACGAATTTTGAAAACAGTATTTTGAAAAAGTGTTTCTACACATGTAATACAAAGTGCAGAATAAAGTCTTAAGATTATTGGGGAAAATATTGCTTTGTATATAGTTGTGCAGAAAAACAAGTACGAAAAATACTGAAATGTAGTATATTAAACTAAGCAGACAGAATTATAATGTTTCTAAGACTACAGAATTAGAAACTGGACTATATGTAACTCACAACAGCAAATGGAGAACCGATGCATGAATTTGATTTACTGTCCTTAAGACTTTATTCGTCCCACAATGGAGCTAACGGTCTCTTGACGAAAGTTTCCCAAGGTACAACGGCAGCAATGTCTAGAAATAGGAGCATTCCATATTTGCAGACCCGGTGAACCAAAACAATGCAAAACTTTTTCTTTCGGAGACATTAGGAAAACATATAGAATTTCGCGAGAGGAATTTTTTTTTTTTGTTTTGTTTTTCAGATCCTGGACGCAGTTTTTATACGGTGACTTTTAGGTACTTGGTAACTTTGAAGCTGTTGGAAAGGTTGCAAATTCCGCAAAAGAATTTAAATAAATAAAAACTTATTTATTTAAAATATTTTTGTCCCAAAAAGAATAAAGTTTGATGGGCCCAAGCCCAAGCCACGGCCAGGGACCAGGATAGGCAGGCGGCGCACGCGTGTTATGGACGTTGGGTCAACTTAGGTCCTCACTCTTAACAAAACTTGGGTACCCCCAAGGGGCCAACCCTTAGCTCAAGACTAAACCTTATAAGGAGGTAACATTAGCTTTATCTCTTCAATGTGGGATTTTCTTTCCCTTCAAGTTGAACCACCAACTTCAATTTTCTCATTCACTCCTCATTTGTTTTAAACTTGTGAATATACTATGATCATCTACTTCAATAGATGAACATAAATCAATTTGTTCCTAACCAAAATGTGATGTGAAACCTATTTGAAAATTGAGTTAAAATGAACTGCCCAAAGTGAGTTAAAACCCACAATGCCAACACGACCATACGCTGGAAAAGCCGACGACGGCAGCGGCAGCGAAACAAAGGAAGTTGGTTGTGAGAGAGAGTTTCTAGGAGAGACTGGAAGTAACTTCTACTGAAAGAGATTCCTTTCACTCTTTGTGCCTTATTTCATCATCTTGTTACTTCTTAACCTCAATGCTATTGTTGTGCTTTCTTAGATCTCGACCATTAGTGTGTTGTTAGTGTTCCATTTGTTTTTATAATCATTAAAAATAATAATTCTTCTAGACAAATGGGAATATTTAAAAAGACCTTTGTTGTCACCTCATTGACTTTTAGGTACTTGGCAACTTTCGTAACCACGTATTGGTTTTCGGATAACACGCTCAACAATGGCTATTATGTTACTGGCATGTGTTTATTACCTTTGTACTTTGTTCTCGCGTTGGGTCCTTGGGAACACTTAAAAATCATTTTGTGAACTTACCTTAGCCTATTTTTTGCTCTTCGAGTTGATGTCACTTACTTTTCATTGTTTTGACTTAGTATTTGACTTTGCATTTTGGTTTGTCTATGACATGTCATCTGATTATTCGAGCTCACCTTACTTTCTTATCTCATAAAAAAAACCTACTCTTTTACCTTCTTCGTTTTCACAAGCTTTAAATTCTGACATTTAGTTTACTTTTAAACTTCACTTGGATGTGGATAATTATTTTGGACTCTATATTTGAGTTTTGCTGCTCCAATTGCAATTTTACTATGTACGAATTTTGTAAGATGATGGAATATCTTCACAAATTGATTATGTTTATCATCTATGGCTTTAGATGCTTCATTTTGTACCTGGTGTAATTCAAAATGCAATCAGACATTTGTTTTATTTAAGGATTTGAATCATTTTAGTCAACAATTTTCGAAACCCTAACAAAACACCACTTTCCCCTTGCCACCCCACCACCCTCATTCACTTCTTCTTCAGCCCCTATACACATACAACCGGTCAACACCACTTGCTCGGCCTCTCCCTCCTTCCCTAGATTTAGCCAAGTCTTCCTACCCTCCCACCACTGAACAACCCTGAACCCCTACCCATCCTCACCACAATACCATACCCCCTCCCCCACAACATACGCTACTTTCACTAGCCCTCTTCCAGGTGGCTCTCCTTCTTACATCCTTTCACCGTCGTACAACCCTTACCCATCCACTCACCATATAGACCCCCCCATAACAAAACACTAACACTCACAGACACGACACTCACCCCTCCCCCCAAACCATACGTGTAAACACCACGGTCGATACACCCTCACCCCCAGCCACTAGTCTTATCAAACTTCCACCACCGCACAACCTACCCCTATTTATTATCGACCTCCCAACACACAAACACATGCATAAACAAACAACTCATCATCGAGACCATAGATCAAAGACCAACCACCACTGCCACAAAGACAAATGTAAATTGAAACGGCAGATCAGTGCTGCTTGTAGCTGCCGAAGCAAGGGAGATGGGCCAGGTAATTAGAGGCAGACGGGGCAAGGGGATATGGTAGTTACAGTGGCAATCAAAGAGAGTAAGATTGTGTGGTTATCGAACAACGGAAGGGGGAGGGGAGGTGGTTATTTTAGTGAAATCGGGGAATGGGAGCCTGAGTTGGTGGTTATCGGGGGAGGGGGGATCGGAGTTGGTAATTACTTTGTGGTGCCCGATGGAGGGATTCAGACTTATTTATCAGTTTGCGGAGGTCGGATGAGGGAGGTATTTATCAGTTTACGGAGGTCGAATGAAGGAGGTGGTTATTGTAGTGGCAGGTGTTACAGGTGTGGGATTGGGTGGTTATTGGCAAAAGTAGGA
>JAVXUO010000554.1:0-23857 GCA_033065855.1 Escallonia rubra | reverse complement strand
AAGTGGTCACTTCATATTTCCTAGGCAAGCGACCAGCTACTGTGCAATCTATCCCTTCTTGTAACGTTATATTCCGAATTCTTCTTTTTAGGATGGTGGCCATTTTCAGCTCTAGGAGATATTTGAGTCCGTGGTGTGGTGTAACGGATTGGGATAACATTAAGAGATAGCAATGACAATTGCTATTATGTGAGCTTGGGTGATGGGTAAGACCTTGCTATATGCTAGAGGCTTATCATTTTCCATTGACTTCCACGGTGCCGCTATGCTTTCGTGATGAGTGGCATGTGCAATTTGGCAGGGCAGGAATAGGGGTGGTGGTCATGGCTTGTTTTACTTTAGGAACAAGCCACAGTACTGGGAGTCACCGAAAGTTGTTCTCTTAGATTGAAACTACAGTTAAGGACTGCCACAATCTGGCGAAGAACCTTCGTAGGCAGGGGCGGATCCAGAAAGTCTAATCGGGGGGAAGTGGGAAAAAAAATTAATGGCTCACTTAAAAGAATTTTAAAAGGTTCAAGTTTACATAAAACATGACAAATCAGAAACATAATGTAATGAGCATCGGTATATACAAAATACATGTTCAATTTGACTGCTAATCATATAATTTTACTATTCAAAGTGATTTATTTAACTTAATAAGATTAGTAATAACAAATTACTAAACTTACACGAAAGAATTTACTAATGTTCTTATCAATCGTATGAGTACAATAGTATCATATAAGTTAACATATGTATAAAAATTTAAACTATTAAAAAAAAGCACTAATCTTGACCTAATATTTTCTTTCTTTCTTTCTTTCCTTTTTGTAATATGAAATTTTTAATTTTAGAATTTTGAAGAGTGAAGATCGAACAAGGAAATGAAAAAGACAAATATATGATGACCAGTGGCACAAAGAGTTAACAACACAACAAAATAAAATCTTAATTAATTATTATAACGGCATTTTTTGTGATCTATTTAAATATATTTATGCACTATCTATATTATCAAAAAGAAAAATTTCTAAAAAATGGGGGGTGCCATGGCCCCCACCGGTCAGGTGGGTGGTCCGCCCCTGTTCGTAGGAGTTACTTTAAGTTTGTGTGATCCATAGTTATTAACGGCATAAGCGCAAATGAGGCGCAATAGATCTTTGAAACCTTCGCGCAAGAAGCAACACGCCACTTCACGCATTTTCTAAGTGAGACGCAAAATAAAAATAAATTACTTTTATTGCTAAAATTACGTAAAAATTTCAAAACAATACATGTTAAGTTACCATCTGCTCTAAAAGCTTAAGCTGTTAGAGAATGAGTCCAACAATATTATCATGCTTAATACCCCTTCTCACGTGCAAGCCCCCGATTGCACGTGAAGAGATAAATCAAAATGCACCACCACCAAGTGCACAAATAATGAGAATGCAAATTACATTATTATAAAGGGGAACAAATATGCAAGCGAGAAGAATTGAACCCAAGACCTTGCTAAACCAGAGCTCTGATATCACGTTAAGTTACCATCTGCTCTAAAAATTTAAGTTGTTAGAGAATGGACCCAACAATGCTATCATGTTTAATAATACACTTTAACAAACTTTCAACACTAGATTTTTTTTTTTTTAAATCCAATGAGAAGTAGTTAATCCTAAGTGAACATGGCGACATCATCCTCATCACTAGTGAGGGCAAAGCAAACATTGCCTTTTTTCAAAAGGAATCATGAGCTCTAAGTTCGATAAAGATTCTACGTCAATTCCATTTTGTTTGTCTAGAAGGTGAACTGGATGAGTAGATCTACTTGAAAAAGAGTAACAGTTGGCGATGGGGAGCCACAGTGAAAAGCAACAAGATAATCGATTGATTGGAGATTTGAAATTTTAGGTTTTCTTTAGGGTTTAGATATTGATTTATATTGTCATGAAACAAAGAAATAAAGAGAATGAACGGTGAAGATGTTGGCACGAACCAAAAATCAAAGACTGAAATTTTTTGCGCCTCCACCGCAGCCTTGCACCTGGGTGCCTAGGCGTGCAAGGCGCACACAAAGGTCTACTCCTAGTCCTGGGTGCGGGGAGCAACCCACGCCTTTTGTCTAGGCACGCCTTTTATAACACTGTCCAGACTGTTGCTGACTTTTTCCCAGTTTTGGGATACCACATTGGGAGCCGACTAATCCTGATTCGAGCCGAACAGGACCACATGGGCGGAGCCGGACAGGACCACATGGGCGGAGCCGGACAGGACCACATGGGCGGCAAAGCTCTCCCTACCAAGTTTTAACGTAACTGCATTCCCAAGGCTCGAACACGAGACCTCTGGTTAAGTTATGATAACTCCTTACCGGTTGACCTACGCGCTTGGTGGTTGACTGTTGCTGACTTTGGTTAGGCAGGTAGTGGCAACTCTTCTGCTCATCATTCTACGCCTATGTAGTTACACAGTTGATTCCTTTTGTGTCTTTTGACAAAAAAAAACAAAAAAAGTGTACTAGCTTACCTTGACAGGATGTGTTGAATACTCCAAGTTTGAGTTATCTTGTTGGTTACCGTGACACGCAATGCGTACCCAAAAGTTAAGTTAAATTTGATAAAAAAATCAGGCATGACGTATAAGTATTTATCATTAACATTTATGTAAAATAGAATCTTACATGTGATTATTTTCAAACAGTTTTCAATTATATCCTCAATTCCCCATAGGTGTTATTTAAAGTTATTGTTTTGTGATTATTTTCAAACAATTTTCTTATGATGTTAAGTGTTATTATTCTAGGTAGGCAATCATGTAACACCAAAAATAGTATGATACCAAAAGACTATATCAAAGTAGTACGAATTAACGTGGCACACATGTTAAAATGAAGTTAGCAATGTGATATTCTTATAATATCAAGTTTGGCGTGTCGAACAGGCAACTCTTCCGAGACACTACCTTGGCGTATTTTCAATGCTACAGTATGAGGTTTCACCCGCAAGATAGGCGACTCTCCAAGGACATAATCTCGACCAGGGTGTCTGCACGACTAGTCTACGTGCTTCGGTATGGGGGCTCTTCATCGACAACCCCAAGTACCATGGCCTCTTGGTCACTTTGAGACGGGAGCAAGTCTCCAGAGGGCATTGTGCCTAGTTCACCTGACACTCAAGCGTAGGGACCCTCCTCCGCCATTGTCAATTTCTCTGTGTGTCTGACACCCTTATGGGATACAACAAGGGCTTTGGATTGGTAGCTAAATCAAGGGGTTCTCTGGCCATACCGGTGCTTTGTGGGCCTATCTTTCCAAACAGACTGTAATGTCGTGTGGCACAAGCAAGGTGAATATATGATCCCACAGTCCGTGGAGCACCGACATCTGTAGCCCCTGGTGAGGTGTCACTCCCAGGGAGCACCGCTTGATTACAACACCATCTCAACCCTTATAAAAGAAGGACTTGAGAATTCATTTATATAACTTGAGAACATAACTCATTCTCAAATTCCACTATCTCACTCTAGAATTCCAGAGCAAGAGAATTCTATAGAGAGAGATACAGGACCTTGATGCAAGACCTCAAAGCTGGACGTAAGCATTGGACTGTGATTATCGTTGTGTATTCACCTCGCGCCTTTGCCCTCGTAGCACTCCACGCCTTAAAATCTGCATGGAAGGCCTTAGATTCTATCCTTATTCCATCCTTATTCCATCCTTGCTCTGCCACATATCAATATATTTGGCATTTGACTTGAACAGTACTCCTTGTGGCACCTCCACGTCTATTGCAAACCAACTTCATTGGCATCACTCCGTTATAGTAGTGAAAATCGTTTGGACATTCCCAAACCCAAACAAATTGTAACGTAATACGTTTGTGGAGGCACTGAATACATAATCTTTCTTTCTAACTGAGTATCAGAGGGGACCATTCCATAATTGTAATAGTCAGTCCCAACTCACAAATTCAGGGTGAAGAAAGTCATAAAGATCGAGCAGGTAAAAGAGAGAAAAAGGTTACGTCCAAAGCCCTCGATTTTCAAAAAATCGAGAGTTTATTTTTACATAGGTTAATGCTGTCCAAATCAATTGACATGCTTGTGTTTCCATGCGATTTACTTTATAGTAGCATTAATGTGGCATCTCAAATTCGGCACCGTATAATGCATTAGTCCTCAAAAAATAGAATTCTATTGAATCTCACCCATGAATGAGTACTGGGATAGAAAGGGTGGTTGTTGTAATGTTTTTTCCTGTCATTTCATCAGAGAGTGTGCGCACCCACGTATAAGATGCATTGGGCGCACCCATGCGCAAGACGTATGATTCCGACACTCGACCTTGACTCTAGACCTAAGCATCGGACTGTGACTGTCGTTGTTTATTCACCCCGCGCCTTCGCCCTTGTAGCACTCCAACTCCTAAGACTCTACTTAGAAAGCCTTGGTCTTTGCCTTGTTTTGTTCTTGCTTTGCCCTAGATCAACATACTGGACATTTTACTCGGACTTTACTCCTTACGGCACTTCCATGTCTATAGAAACCCGCTTCATTGGCATCACTATGTTATTTAATGCAAATCTTTTGGACATTCCCAAGCCCATCAAATTGTAACATGATAAGATTAAGGAGGGACTGAGTATGTACTCTTTCTTGCTAAGGAGTATGGGAGGGGATCATTCCATAACTGTAATAGTCAATCCCGCAAACTTAGGGAAAATAAAACCATAAAAATAGAGAAGGCAAGGGAGAGCAAAAGAGAGGTTACAGCAGAAAGCCCTCAATTTTCAAAAATTCAACAATTTCCCTTTTACATAGGTTAATGTTATCTAGATTAATCAACAATTTCTATTAATGTTATCTAGATATACTTTATAATAGAAATTAATGTGGCATCCGGCACCCTGTAATGCATCAGTCTTTGCAAAAATAGTATTCTATGGGATCTCATCCATGAATGAGCATCGGGCTAGATGGTGGTTGTGTAATATTTTATCCCAAGTCATTTCGTCGGAGAGCTCGTTACACCCGCGCCCAAGATACACAATGAATTAGTGTTACATGAATTCAATAGAGGTTCGAAGTCTCACACGCTTATCCTTCAAGAATTTCGGTACTTTTCTTTCACGTCTTCCTCAATTTTCCACGCAGCCTCCTCCGTACCATAAAAATTGCCACAACACTTTTGCTGACTATATCAGTTTGTTCCTTTAAACTCAACTCAAGTTGGTCCAAGATGCATACCAAAAATTCAACGTATAATAAGTATTGTTGAATTGGGATTGGCTCAGAACTTAGTACATGTGAAGGGTTTGTCTAATACTTTTTAAGCAAGGAAACATCAAACACGTATATATGCAGGGGCGGACCTCCCCATGACCGGTGGGGGGGGGGGGGAGGCATGGTACCCCTCAAGATTTTTTGAACTCCTCTTTTAGTTTTTGGGATAATGAATAAATATATTTAAAATATATAAAATATTTCTGAAAATGTCACATATTATAGCACTAATTTATTAAAATTTTATTTTGTCGTGTTTTTTACTCTTTGTACCTTGTCTTTGTCTTTTTTATTGTCATTTTCTTGCACTATTCTATATTCTAAATCTCCATATTACAAAAGGACAAGAATATATTAAGGTTAATTATGTCTATTACTTTAAATTCTTCTAATTTGGTAACTTATACATGGTTAAAGTAGTCATACAATTGATAATCACATTAGTAATATAACTATAGAGTAAGAGTTAAGTTTTTTTTATGCAAAAGTGGTAATTTATTATTCACCAACCTTAACAAGTTAAATAATCACTATGCATAGCAAAGATATATTATTAGTAGTCAAATTGAGCAATCTATTTTGTATTTAACATACTTTATAGTGACGCTTTTATAATGTGTTTTTGATTATTCATATTTTATATGAACTTGAACCTTTTGAATTCTTTTATGTTAGCCACAATTTTTTTTCTTCTTTTTTGGCACCCCCCGATTAAACTTTCTGGATCCGCCCCTGTATATAAGTGACGATGGTTACGACACCCCTCAGCCCAAGTGACGTCACTGGAGCTAAGTTGTCGAAACACAACATAACCCTGATGAATTACAGAGCAAACTCTAGATACATAACTTTATATACATATTCTTTCAAAAGGGTATTCTTACAAAAAAATTCACTACAACATTGAGCATAAATACAACACAAGTTTTAAAATAAAACATCTAGATCCCAAAACAAGGTTGATACCTTCTTACGTCTCCTTTTACAATTTAAACCAACTTCTTCTTGCCCTTCCTAGACGTCTCACCCGGTTCAACCTGAAACAACACAAACTAGGAATGAGTGCAAATCGTTCAATAAATATAACACGAGGGATAACATGCACAAATGATTCGACAGCCTCGGAGGAATAATAATCAACTCAACGATAGCAAATGATCAAGAGTTTAATAAATAACTGAACATCAACGTAATGGTCAAATGATATTTTCTTTTGTCAAACTGAGTGGCTTTAAGGCCCAACATAACAACATTATTCCCACGTTTAATGCACAGGACTGACAGACTAACAGACTATGCAAGTGAACATTAAATCAGTAACAGCCAAAATAAACATCAATGAAATACAAGCAATTAAAGTCATTAACATCAAAAGAAAGTTAAGTGCAATGCAAACTCGGACCCGACAGACTCGACTCGCGCGCCATACATCCTTTTTACTAGTGATAATATTTCATTGGCCATCATTTTCATATAATGTTCTGTATTATGGGATGTTCATCTCAGTATCAGGTAATTAAAAGAGACGCAATCACAAGAAGGGAACTCATAAAGAGAGTTCATCCCCAACCGTGTTATCGCTAAACCATAAGTTACACCAACTGGGCAGACTAAGGGAAATGATTTCACCTTACGTCCTCAATCAACAATGCGTAATTGCACGAGTTCTAAAAAAATTAGTGCCAACATGGTAAATTACAAAAACACCCTTTGATGGCCATTTCAACCCCAACACCACAAATCGCTTCAAAATAGTTCTTTTTAGATGTTCTACATCCATTTCCAGACCACAAAGTCCTTTGGGGAATTTTATAGGGGAAATTACCAGAACATTCACGGCTAAGAAAAAATTACCAAAACACCCCTACAAGAATCCCAAAACCATTTTAAAACATCTTTTTAAGCATCTAAATTAGCTTTTCCAACTAAAAATAGCTTCTGAGATTTTTGCTCAAAAACCCCTAACCGACAATTAACAGAACTCTCAGAAGCCTGTTCTGCCAAAAATAGCTATCGACTTTGAAATGCCCCAAAACTTCAGAAAGTTAAACATCTCATCATTTTAAGGTTTTCTTAAAAATTCTGCACAAAACTGCGTTGGTTTGCTATCTTAAATTCACTGTAAAGTTTTACACTGACAGCACTAGTTAACCCTTTTCCCGAGCTTGAAAAAATTTTAAAATTTTCCACATCGTAAATTTCATGAAAAAACTAGAGTCGCTTTTTTTACTTTAGCATATTCTACCCCGAGTGATTTTAGAAAATGGCAGCATGGACTGCCTAACCCTAGCCCCCTTTTAGCTACATTTACTGTTAAACTTCACAGCTACATCACTACCCACACACACAACACCAGCAGCAGCCCCTTCCCTTCACCCCTCTCACACCCACAGCCCCTCACACACTCCCAAACACACACAACACCATACACAACACACCCCACCCCTTCCCCCTACACATTTTGTTCTTCATCACCAACCCCTACACATCCTTGCACAAAGAAAACTCACCATAACACATAGCAACACTGCTGCCGTAGTAGTAGTCACTACAAGAAAAAAGACTTTTAGCGACGGATTTCCATCCCTAAACATCCGATATCCGTCGGCAAAGACCTTTAGCGACGGACGCCCCATCGGGTCTGTCGCTAAAAGTCCGTTGCCTACAACCTCGTTGCTAAAAGTTTTGCTACAAAAAATTTCAATTCGTCGCCTAAAGTCGACTTTGAACGACGGACGTAAAAATACAATTTGCGATGGATATTCCGTCGCTAGTTGTATTTTTCGTATTTTTGTTAATTTTATTTGTTTTGAAATAATTTATTACGTAAAATATTTTACGACGGAAAATTTGTGACGGATATTCCGTCGCTAAACGTTTGTCCTTTAAAACTTTAATGACAGAATTCTCGTCGCTAAAAGTCATTCATTACTAGTAGTAAAACTTTTAGCGATGGAATAAAATCCGTCGCTAAAAGTCAAACTAATTTTCAAACTTTTTTAATACCTAAACCTGTAATTACAAATTCTTAACAATCACAATCCAAAAATAAAATGTATAAAGAATTCAGGAGGCACGGGAGCAGGGTACAATAGAGTAGGGAAAGGTGTGCAAGTCCCGCTGGGGGGGGGGGGGGCACGAGGGCGGGATACAAAGAGCTAGGAGAGGAAGGGCTTATCAGCGTTTGGTGAGTCCCGAATCTGATGGGTGCTGCTGATCGTCCTCGTCCACGGGGGCACTATGATTAGGATCCGACTAGCCATGTCTCGCAACAGTGCCCTGCATGTAAAGGCATGGATACATTAATCTCGGTAGCAATCGTATGCAGTGTTCACTAAACGTACATAGTGGTTGTACCTGATTATGCGCCGTGATCATCCTATAAACCTCTGCAGTAATGCGACGGACCTCGTCCTCATGTAATGACGAGCGCTCCACGGTCGGTGTCTACGTCTGTGGAGATTCCGCGAGGGTGGGGACGCTCTTATCACGACAAATGCAGTCATACCAGGGAGGCCTCGTACATGGTCTAATTAAAACGAATTAATCCTAATTAATTCTTAATTAAACTCTGGTTTACAGTAATTATTCATAATTACTAACTCCGATTAGCCCTAGTCACTAATTAACCCTAATTTAATGTTAATTTAATCTCTAATTTGACCTAATCGCTGCTGATTAACCTAATTAAACCCTGATAGTCCTGATAAATCGTAGACAAACCCTAATTAAACCCAATTAGGGTAATTAACTGTAATATACTCTAATTAGGCTCAATTAGCCATAGATAGTTGGAATTAGCTCGAATTAATTCCTGAATAACACTAATTGAGTCTAATTAAACGCAATTAACTGTAATCAACCCTAAATAGCTCGAATTACCCTAATTGCCCCTAATTAACACATTAACTCGGCATGTTCACCTTAATTAGCTTTTATCTATTTAGGTTCGGTACAAAATCATTTGGTTATAGTGAACTTGAGCTGCTCCTGTCACCATTTGTAAATCCTTTAATATCTAACGATCCACCAAATCAGGATTCTCAAGTAAACCCGGTGGTTTTGGTTGGTAAGTAATGGAATAAAAAATTTCCCTCAGCTCGTCGTGTTGAACCATCTTGTCTAAGATCTTATCTTCCGGGACTTCAAATAATACTCTTGGCTCGCAACTCTCCATGTCTGCAAAAGAGAAAACTTTCTGAGACAAAAGGTCTTTCTCCGTCTGTTGCAGACATTTTCTACCCTTCATTGTTCCTGAGGTAATTAGATGGTAAATATACATATTTTTCTTCAGACAGATCCTGTATGCCTGACATATGCCTTGCCTTTCAACTGATGGATTGCAACCAATATCAAGCAACACAAATCTCGACGTCCCAACCAAATTTATACCTCAACACAAATCTCATTTAGCTCGAATTAGCCCTCATTAGCATTAACCCTATTTAGCTCGAATTAGCTCTTTATAGCCGCCTTAATCGACCCTGGTTGAGGGCGTCCAGAGTTGTTTTGCTTGATATTGGTTGGAACCCATCAGTTGAAAGGCAAGCCATATGTCGGGCATACAGGATTGGTCATAAGAAAACTGTGTATATTTACTATCTAATTACCTCAGGAACAATGGAGGGCAGGAAATGTCTGCGACAGGCTAAGAAAGGCCTTTTGTCTCAGAAAGTCTTCTCTTCTGTAGACATGGAGAGTTGCGAGCCAAATGTGTTATCTAAAGTCTCGAAAGATAAGATCTTAGACGAGATGGTTCAAGATGACGCGCTAAGAGAAATTTTTTAGTCCATAACCTACCAACCATAAGCACCGGGTTTACTTGAGAATCTTGATTTGGTGGATCGTTAGATATTAAAGAATTTAGGAATGATGATTTAATTTTTCTGCACAAGTTCACTATAACCAAATGATTTTGTACCGAACCTAAATAGATAATAGCTAATTAAGGTGAACATGTCGAGTTAATGTGTTAATTATGGGCCATTATGGTAATTCGAGCTATTTAGGGTTGATTACAGTTAATTGCATTTAATTAGACTCAGTTAGTATTATTCAGGGATTAATTCGGGCTACTTAGGGCTAACTGAACTTAATTAGAGCATATTATAGTTAATTACCCTAATTGAGTTTAATTAGGGTTTGTCTATGATTTATCAGGATAATCAGGATTTAATTAGGTTAATTAACGGTGATTAGGGCTAATTAGAGATTAAATTAACTGTAAATTAGGGTTAATTAATGTTAATTAGGGTTAATCAGTTTTAATTACGACCGATTAGGGCTAATAAGGGCTAATTCGAGCTAAATAGGATTAATGCTAATGAGGGCTAATTCGACCTAAATAGGGTTAACTAGAGTTAATTGGGTTTAATTAGATTTATTTAATGTTAATTAGGGCTTAAGTAAGAGCTAATTAAGGTTAATTAGAGTTAATGAGTTAATTATAGTTAATTAGGATTGAGGCACTTTAGAATTCGTTAAGTTTCTTCGCAAAGTTGATATTGTCCCACTTGTGATTGAGTCCACGGTTTAAGTATATAGTTAGAGTTAGATAGTATTTCAGATAATTAGGGTTAATTAGTATTATATTAATATGATTTAATTAATGTTTAGTTAGGGTTAACTAGGGTTACCTAGGGATGTGTTAGGGGTTAATCGGGGGTTCATTAACGGTTAATCGGGGCTAATTAGCGTTAATCAGGGTTAATTATGTTTACTTAGATTAATCAAGGTTATTTAGGTTTAATAATAGTTAATTAGGTTTAATTAGGGTGAATTGGAGTTAATTACAGTTAATCGAGGTTAATTAGGGTTGATCGGGGTTAACTTGGTTTATTTAGGGTGAATCATGTTTAATTAGGGTTAATTATAGTTAATTAGGGCTACCTAGGGATGTGTTAGGGGTTAATCAGGGTTAATTATGTTTACTTAGGGTTAATTAGGTTTAATTAGGATGACTTAGGGATGTGTTAGGGGTTAATCGGGGTTAATTAGGGTACGATTGATCGGGGTTAACTAGGTTTAATTTGAGTGAATCAGGGTTAATTAGGGTTACCTAGGGATCTTTTAGGGGTTAATCAGGATTAATTAGAATTTGTTTTTTTGGTAATGGCCAGCGTCGAGTGATAAGTACAGTCTGTTCCACGTCGGTGGCAAACGTTAGGCTTCATGATTCTCTTCCGTGAAATGACCACCATTCCCCAGAAAGTTGTTACAATTCTCCAAGGAATAATAGAAGCTACTCCAAATAAATTAAATCCATCAACTAATCAGAATAATCCAAAGACAAAATACACGTGGAGGGATTCAATTTCTATGTGACTCTCAACTACCAATCAAAGGGGCTAAGGCATCAATTCCTAAAACTTCACATTACAACAATTCTGGAAATCAGAAAGAACACTTTGACATCAGAATAACTTGAAAAAATAAATAATTCTAATTAACTATAATCAGAATAATTCAACAAGTCACAGCAAATGCCAAAAATATAGCACTATGCAGGGCATGGGGGATTGATGAAACAGGGATACTACAGATTAATTGAGGGTTTAGTGTACTATGTAGAATGTACATAAACATAGACATGTAAGTTTTGCATTTAATGGAATAAAAGACCTTTCACGAAACAAAACAAAAAATCAGAATAATTCTAACATGTAAAAAAAAATTTCTATTGAAAAATTAAAATTTCTAACATTTAATTTAAACAATACGTACAAGTAGAGGGCGGTGGGGTGGCTGGTGGCTGGGGATGCGTTGGCCTGTTGGCCAGCAGTGCGGTGGCCGATCGCCGGGGTTGTGGGCAATGGCTGGTGGGGCAGTGGGTCAATGGGGCATGATGGAGGTGGGGGTGGAGGGGGATCACGAGTAATTTGGACGTACTTAGGCTTTATTAGGCTAGTTCGGATGTAATTCGAGTAATTTGGATGCACTTAGATTAATTAGGCTTTATTAGGTTAATTAGGGTTTATCCGGATTAATTAGAATTTAATTAGGGTTTACTTAAGGTTAAACGGTTCAAATAGGTTTAATCGCCGCTAATTACGGTTAATTGGTTCAATTAGGATTAATCAGGGCTAATTAGGGTTTATTGGTTCAATTAGGGTAAATCGGGATTGATTAGGGCTAATTGGTTCAATTAGGTTTAATCAGGGTTAATTACAGTTAATTGATTCAGTTAAGGTTAATTGGGTTTAATTGAGGTTAATTCGTTCAATTATGGTTACTCGGGGTTAATTACTGTTAATTGGTTAGAATAGGGATAATTAGGGTTAATTTGGTTCAATTAGGGTTAATTTGGTTCAATTAGGGTTAATTTGGGATCAAATTAGGGGTAATTAGGGTTTAATTGTAACAATTACATTACAACAAATTGAATACAATTACATTATAACGAATCAAATGCAATTACATTATAACAAATCAAATGCAATTACATTATAACAAATCAAATACAATTATACCAAATTAGGATTCAATTACACTATAACAAATCAAATTAAATACATACCGGGGATGGGTAGTGGCTCTTGGCTCGCGCTGGGGTGGGCGGTGGGCGACCGCCGGGACTGCAGTGGCAATGGACAACGGCTGGGCGTGCAGTGGGTAGGCAGTGGGCAATCGAGGTGAGGGCAGCGGCAGTGGAGAGGGGCAGCGGGGGAGGGGGAGAGCGACGGTAGAGGAGAGGGGCGGCCGGGGAGGGGGAGGGAGATGGTAGAGGACAGAGGCCACGGGGGAGGGGTGGGGGAAGGCAACGGCAGAGGACAGGGCCGGCAGGAGAACGTGGCGATGGAGTGAACGACGACGGTAGAGGAGGGGAGAGTGAACAACGGCGATGAAGAGAGGAGAAGAAGAGAGGGAGAAAATACAGAAAAAATAAGGGAAAATGTTGGTGTTATTAGGGTTCATTTTTAGCGACGGACTATGCCGTCGCTAAAAGTATTTTCAATACTTTTAGTGACAGAAAAGACTGTTACTAAATATTTTTTCCAAAATATTTAAAAATTTTATTGAAAAATACAAAATTTAGAAAATTGTATTAGTGAGGGATATTCCGTCGCTCAAACCCCGTCATCTAAAAGCCGTCGGCAAAAACTTTTACCCATAGATCTGTCTGTTGGTAAAGTTTTTACCGACGGATCTTAGACGATGGGTTGTTCTGTCGCTAAATGTGGCTTTTAGCGACGGATTTTTTTCCGTCGCTAAAAATCCATCGGTAAAGACCTCTTTTCTTATAGTGAGTGTTCTTGTCACACACACAAAACACCAATGACACCCCTAGACATCACAGACAAGTACACAAACATACACAACACCACCCACCCTTTCCCCCTATACCTTTTCTCCCTTGTCACCCATTTTCACACACGTTTGCACCCAAAAAACCACACAAACTACATAGCAACGCCGTTGTACGGCACCAGTGTGCTTTCCCCACTGTCCCTCTAATTTTGGGCAGCCTTTTACTGCCTTACCTTTTCTTAAACACCCCTCTTCCCACCTCACCCTACCCCATCACCATCACCACCTCACGACCAGCTTACACACCTCATAACCACCACTCACAGCCCCTCTTTGCAAAGCCCTAATAGCCCCCGTAAACAACCCCTACTTCTCCTATTTGCAATAGTTTTTCTTTTCGTTGTTTAACAACCAATATACACCTCTTGATTCCATAAACACGCATATACACCTCTTGATTCCATATACACATGAATTTTAGGTTAGATGTCTCATCAAAAGTAAGTAAGAAAATTCCACCTTAAACCCTTACATATTTTAAGGCTTAAATTCATAAAAAAAACATAGTTAGCATGAATATATATATATATATATATATATATATATATATATATATATATATATATGGGGCCCGATCCACACCCACCGGTGGAGAAAAAAATTTTCTCCACCCAACCGCTTGTAAGACAAGCGGTTGGCTACCTCCACAAAAAGCCCAACCGCATGTAAGAGCAGCGGTTGGGTATGATTATTTTTTTGACATGGCCCCACCATAAAAAACCACTCCACCCAACCGCTTCTCTTATACGCGGTTGGGAGAAAAAAAATTTTGCCCAACCGCTTGTCTTAGAAGCGGTTGGTAACCCCTTTTTTTTTTAATAATTTTTTACACAACCAACCGCATCTAAAACAAGCGGTTGGTGGCTTTAATTTTGGGTGGCTCCCACACAAAACTTTTCAAAATTTTTGATTGGCTGAAAAAAAAAAAAAAAAAAAATTCGAGCCAAGGCTGCCACGTGGCATCATCCGCGCCTGCCACGTGGCCCAACCGCGTGAAAGGACGCCGGTTGTTGCCGCGTGGCCTACACGCGCCTGCCACGTGGCCACCACGCGCCTGCCACGTGGCCAAACGCGGGAAGGTGCGCCTGGGCGGTGCCACGTGGCCTCATCCGCGCCTGCCACGTGGCCCAACCGCGTGAAAGGACGCCGGTTGTTGCCACGTGGCCTCTTCAGCGTCTGCCACGTGGCCCAACCGCGTGAAAGGAGGCCGGTTGTTGCCGCGTGGTCTCCACGCGCCTGCCACGTGGCCACCACGCGCCTGCCACGTGGCCAAACGCGGGAAATTGTGCCTGTTGCTACGGTGGCGGTGCCACGTGGCCTCCCCCGCTCCTGCCACGTGGCCCAACGGCGTGAAGGGTCCCCGCGTGAAGCCCTCTCCTTCTGCCACGTGGCGCCCCTCCCCCACGCGCCTGTTGGCTCCCCGTGAGTCTGTCCTTGCTCCCCGTGACCGTCCTTTTTTGCAGAGACACGTTTTTTTTCTGCCACCACTCACGGGTGTTCTGCAGACACGAACCCTCTTTTTTTCTTCTCTCTTCCTTTTTCTTCTCTATTTATAATCCCCTCCCCCAACCATTCTTCTCCACATTTATGCTCTGCTCCGAATTTTTTCTCCACAAACCAAAAAATTTTAGCGCTAGAAGAAGATCGGTGAATAATCGCTAGAAGATCGGTAGATTTTTCTTCAAATACATCAAGTCACAACAAGTAAGTATTTTGAATTTCTTTATACATCAAGTCAGCGTATTACACTTAGCGTATTACATTTATAGCGATTCAAAATAGCGTATTACATTACATTTATAGACAGCTTTTTCACGGATTTATAAAAAATAGCTAGAGCGAGATTTTGCCAAAGTGCAAAAAAGAGACCCTAGTTATTATGAAAGCATCTGTATCAGGTAAAAATTTCAGATTTTTCCAAGCGCTGTAGAGGGGCTAACTGATACGGGGAACCGTGTACCTTCGCAGTCTAATTTAAAATACCAAGCTAGCGCGATTTCGCGCGAAACTTTTACGAGCACCCTAGGATGTTGGGAAGTTCCATTCCCCAGGATTTCGCGCCATTCCGGCGCCGTTTGCTTTTTTTTTGCCCGAACGGCCCTTTCAGCGCCCGCCCTTTAATTAGACAGCTTTTTCACGGATTTATAAAAAATAGCTAGAGCGTGATTTGGCCAAAGTGCAAAAAAGAGACCCTAGTTATTCTGAAAGCATCTGTATCAGGTAAAAATTTCAGATTTTTCCAAGCGCTGTAGAGGGGCTAACTGATACGGGGAACCGTGTACCTTCGCAGTCTAATTTAAAATACCAAGCTAGCGCGATTTCGCGCGAAACTTTTACGAGCACCCTAGGATGTTGGGAAGTTCCATTCCCCAGGATTTCGCGCCATTCCGGCGCCGTTTGCTTTTTTTTTGCCCGAACGGCCCTTTCAGCGCCCGCCCTTTAATTAGACAGCTTTTTCACGGATTTATAAAAAATAGCTAGAGCGTGATTTGGCCAAAGTGCAAAAAAGAGACCCTAGTTATTCTGAAAGCATCTGTATCAGGTAAAAATTTCAGATTTTTCCAAGCGCTGTAGAGGGGCTAACTGATACGGGGAACCGTGTACCTTCGCAGTCTAATTTAAAATACCAAGCTAGCGCGATTTCGCGCGAAACTTTTACGAGCACCCTAGGATGTTGGGAAGTTCCATTCCCCAGGATTTCGCGCCATTCCGGCGCCGTTTGCCTTTTTTTTGCCCGAACGGCCCTTTCAGCGCCCGCCCCGGACACCGGTTCGCGATTTTTGCGCGAAAAATCCGTAAAGTACTTTTTAGGCCAATGATGAACTCACGAAGCGTAAAGTAGAATTTCGAGGCACCTTTGAGATTTTTCCTGATGCCAGGGGCATTTCGGTAATTTGCCACCCCGCGAGGGGTGTTTCGGTGTTTTTCCCGCGCCAAGTTTTTAATTACACAGTTTTAGTCCAGGAATGTAATCACAGAAACTGAAATGTTGTTTTCAAGCTGGTTCGGGGGCGTTGGGGTGATAGTGAACCCCCGGGGGCATTTCGGTAATTTGCCGCTCATCGGTGACTATTTTGCTAGGAAGGATCCAGCCTCATGATACATGCCTTAAAATAAATTTTAGTTCGGCAAAGGGTGTCAGACACCCGAAAACTTTTATTGCCCCGGGTGAATTCAGGAACTTGTGACGCACCGGCGATGACTGCCAGGGGGTATTTTGCACAAGTAGCGGGTGTTTTGGTAACTTTCCCCCTTTAAAATTTTTCCTGATATATTGGGTATATAATTGACGTAATACATTTAAAAACTTGACTTCAAAGCGGTTTTGAGGTCTTGGGGGTGTAGGGGCCGTCGGGGGGTATATTGCTATATAACCACGTTGGCGCTACATTCAGTGAGAACTGGCGTAATTAACCGTTCGGAGTGGTGGGAAGTGAGGATTTGTTTTAATACATTTAAATAATGACTATTGCTAATGTGTTGGTAAGCTAGGTTAAACATCCAGATATGTTGGTTACCCCCTGGGGCATTTCGGTAATTTGCCGCTCATCGGGGGCTATTTTGTTAGGAATGATCCAGCTTAAAGGGCCATACCTTAAAATAACTGTTAGTTCAGCAAAGGGTGTCAGACACCCGAAAACTTATTTTGTCCCGGATGAATTCAGGAAGCTTAAAATGCCGTTTCAAAGCACTCGGAACGATTTTTTGATGCCATGGGGCATTTTTCGTTAATTCGCAGCCCCGAGGGGGGTATTTTTGTAATTTTACAGCGTTAAGTCTTTTAAAGGACTTCTTAGTCCAGAAATGTAAGCAAAGCACCTAAAAGGTTGTTTTCAAGCTGATTTGGGACGTTAGGGTGATAATGAACTCCCCGGGGGCATTTTGCTAATTTGCCCCCGTCGGGGGCTATTTTGATAATTTTACATTATACAAATCAGCTTAAGCAATTACGTTTAAATAATTTTTATTCTTCTTTTATTTAATTCTATGACTTGTTGATAATCGTATTGGTTTTTATTTTTTAGATTTCAGTATAAATATGGATGCAACTGGAGGAAATATTTTTTGTGAAGGTTCTGATCCACCTTACTTGGGTCAAATTTTCCAAACACTGGACGAAGTCGAAGCATACTACAGAGCATATTCGAAATCGATGGGTTTCGGTATTAGAACTAAGACGACTAGAAAACGGGTGAATACCGATCAAATTGGTGCAAGGTTATTTGAGTGTCATAGAGGAGCACCGTATGTACCCCCCGTCGTTCAGATCAGTGACGAAGGGACAACAAGACAAAGAAAACGGGACACATTTCCGGGTACCGGCTGCAAAGCCCATGTGTATGCAGTACACCGGAAAAATGAAAACCATTGGGTTTTGACGGCTGTGGAGTTGAGCCATAATCATCAGTTTTGCACCCCAAGTATGATTGGTCAAATTCATCAACACCGACAAATAAGCGCGGCACACAGACAACTGATTTCAACAATGGCCGACGCTAAAATATCACCTTCTAAGATGATGGGGGTTTTCTCAAGCCAGGCTGGGGGGATTGACAAGTTGACTTTCAACGACGTTGACCTTCGAAATCAACTCCGTGCTCAGAGGAGAGAGTCTTTCGGTCAGATCGATTCTCAAGCTACACTTGATATCTTCAGGTGCCTTCAGAGTGAGAATTCTGGATTTTTCTACAGTCTCCAAGTGGATGATGAGGGCCGCATTAGTACTATATTTTGGGTGGACCCCCGTTCTAGAGCTGCTTACCAAAATTTTGGGGATGTTGTGACGTTTGACACCACATACCGCACCAATAAGTACTCTATGCCTTTTGCTCCGTTCACCGGGGTGAACCACCACTATCAGTCAATCTCATTTGGCTTTGCCCTGCTTAGGGATGAGACGGAGGAGTCATTTACGTGGTTATTTGAAACGTGGCTTCAAGCCATGTATCATATTCCTCCAAAGACCATCATCACCGACCAAGATCTGGCAATGAATAATGCAATCGCTAAGGTCCTTCCAGATACTCACCATGGCCTGTGCACGTGGCACATAAGCAACAAATATCCTGAACGGCTTCACAATGTATATGCAAAGCATCCGGAATTCAAGACTGACTTTAATACATGCGTGAAGAAATCGTTGACGGTAGACGTGTTCGAGGAGAGGTGGGCCGCGTTAATGGATGACTACGGTTTGCACAATCATGGATGGTTAAAATCGTTGTATGAGATCAAGACACAGTGGGTCGGTGCCTACACCAAGAAGTTTTTTGCTGCCGGAATGACTACGACATCGAGAAGCGAAGCTATGAATTCATTCTTCGATGGGTACGTAGGTCAGTCTTCAAGTATAGCGGAGTTTGTACTAGAGATGCAGAAAGTCCTTGAGAGGCAATTGTACCGTGAGAGAGAAGCCGACGCGGCTACAGTTTACAAAGAAAGATCCATACTACTTCGTTCACCATTGGAGGCTCATGCGGCTCAAGTCTATACGAAGGAAATGTTTCGACAGTTTCAAGAGGAACTATTAAAGTCGAATCAATATGGCATGACAAAGTTGCACGAGTTTTCCACCAGAGATCTCAAGGTTTATGCTTTGACAAATGTGACGAATTATGCCAATCCGTGCTCTTCGTCGGCTCCGAGGAACAGAAGACATTTTACCGTAGCTAAATGTATGGACACCGGGTTGGTAAATTGCAACTGTCAACTCTTTGAGCATAAAGGTATACTTTGTCGACATGCGTTGAGGGTTTTGAGCGCCAAGAATGCAACTCAAATCCCTCCACAGTATATCTTGGAACGGTGGACGAAGGAAGCCAATAGAGTCCACGGTCACATTCCTTACGTGCCCAGTGTTTCAGTTGATTTCAGGGAATCTGAGGCGCTGCGATATAATCATCTTTGTAACATCATGCACGGTTTATCGATGGATGCAGCGTCAACATTTGATGGGTACACTTATCAAGTTGAAGCAGCCGCACGGGATCATGCTAAGCATGCACAGTTTAGGATGGCATTACCAGAAAGTCGGGACCCTCGGCCGACTCCAGCCGGTAGATTCAATCGAGCCAAACAGCCAATCATTGACGGCACTAGCATGCAAGGTGAGGAGGACCACATTTTTGACCCCATTATTTCTCAAACAAAAGGGCGAAAACGAGAAATCCGCATGAAGAATCCGATTGAAAAAGCAACGGGTCAAAAAAAATTGCGAAAGTGTGCGTTGTGTAATAAGATGACTAATCATGACAAGAGAAACCATTACAAAGTGTTAGGTATGGAACCTGGAAGTATGGTCGATGAGGACGATGAGGAGGAAGAGTGTTAGGGTTAATGTTTCAGTTGTATAACGAATAACTTTTTTAATGTTTAAATTTGTGATTTGATTTGTTGAATCTTTAATTTGTGATTTGGTTTGTGGATTATTGAAAATTTTTGAATGGCATATTCGCGCACGCTTTAGCGCCCAATTCATAGGTTCCTGAAAAATCTTTTAATTTGTTTTGTTCATTGCACTTTAGTCACGCTTTAGTGGCCACTTCATAACTTTCGAAAAATCTTAGACATTTTTTTGTCGCGATTTTTCCGCTCATTGCACATGAGGCGCGCTAGTTATCCCATTCTTATGTATTTCGGCGAAAAACGAGACACGTTATTTTTTCGGTTTTCCTATGAAGGGCCTATTCGGGCACACTTTAGGGGCCAATTCATAACGCTCGAAAAATCTTGTAAATTTTTTTCTCACTTTTTTTCCGCTCATTGCACATGAGGCGCGCTAATTATCCCATTCTTATGTATTTCGGCGAACAACGAGACACGTTATTTTTTCGGTTTTCCTATGAAGGGCCTATTCGGGCACACTTTAGGGGCCAATTCATAACGCTCGAAAAATCTTGTAAATTTTTTTCTCACTTTTTTTCCGCTCATTGCACATGAGGCGCGCTAATTATCCCATTCTTATGTATTTCGGCGAACAACGAGACACGTAGTGTTTCCGAATGCGTCATATGAAATGTATATTCGCGCACATTTTAGCGCCAAATTCATAGCATGCGAAAATTTATGTACATTTCTTTCTGGTACAGTTTGTCGTAACATCACAGCAGCTAGCCACACACGTCAGGATAATGGTAATGAAGTCGTCTGGCTTCATTCTTTTTCAGTTCCCAGGCTATCCTATACCTAAACGTCAAGGCATCCTTCCGGGTCCACGAGGAGTGTTTGAGCACTTCCGATCGAGCAATGTAGTCCATGTACTTGAGGACGTAAATCCCGCAATCGTTACCGTTACATTGCTTTGGTCGGTCCTTTATCATCACGACCGTCCAAGGCTCCCCCCGTGGCCGTCCGCACGCTATCGAGAGGACAGTAGTCTGCATCCAACAATAAAATCGCGAATCAAGCATCCGGAATTCAACAACAATATACTATGAGCCAAGGTCAAAAAATAAAAACTAACCACTAAAGTGATGTAGTCGTCGTACATCTGTGCCAGCAGCTGTCCGGGCTCGTCCTCCCTTAGGCTATCGTATATGTGAACCGTTCTGAACGCTGGATGGAGAACTAATAGGAACCAGTGGTGCCCATGAAGACAAGGTATCATGATAAGGTTCGCATCAGCAGCGGGACATTGATACTCTGCGTTCATCATGCATAACATGTTTCGACCTGGTTTCCAATTACTCCAGTTGCCCCCTTGCTTCCATTGATGGAATTCCCGGATCGCTAATGCCACAAAATGAGTGGGATACATGTTAAGCTTACAGTATTCAGAACGGTTAAATTTATGCTCTCTAATCCGGAGCAGATCTATATAAGCGTTGATGACAAAATTTGAAAGATCTGTCTCCGGCGCCAACATTCTGATATCCGAATGACCTAGTCCTGTCCCAAGAGGGAAGTCTGTTGCACTGACAGGCTCATGCCCGAAGTAGTGCCGGTCGATCCAAGCCATCTTCTCCGGCCTCAATGGCTTCGTCGCTTGTCCTTTGTTCGACCGGAAACTTGGGCGCGAGGCATGGATTCCTACTTGGGGAACCTTACTCTGGCACAGAGAGTCGTATGCGTCAGGAGGAGGGCGACTAGACGGCTCCCACACCTGACTGGAAGTTCCGTAGTCGTACGCGTCAGGAGGAGGGCGACTAGACGGCTCCCACACCTGACTGGAAGTTCCGTAGTCGTACGCGTCAGGAGGAGGGCGACTAGACGGCTCCCACACCTGACTGGAAGTTCGGTAGTCGTACGCGTCAGGAGGAGGGCGACTAGACGGCTCCCACACCTGACTCTGAGGCTGATAGTCGTACGCGTCAGGAGGAGGGCGACTAGACGGCTCCCCTTGGCAACCCCGGTACGCAAGACTAAAGTTTTGAACATCAGTCTTGTACCTCTCAATGGACCTCTTAATATTGTCAGGAGCCTGCGCGACAAACCAGTCAAACGACTCCAGCTGCTTGAAAACGTCAGTGGCCTGGTCAACCTAACAAACATGCATAGAAAATATGGCAAATCATATCATTTGATGGTCGATACGCGTGTGCAAATAAATTATCAAACAACACTAGCATGACTTACAATGGCCAATGCCCAGAACTGGTCATAGACCTCACGGGGCGCATAGGATTTGGTCCTCACTGGGGCAGGGCGAGTCACCCGCGTGCGCGTCACCCTGAGAAACCACTGTAAGTAGTCCTCAGTACTGGTGCCGTCGTGCTTCATCGATACAAGGCTGTCATACGTTTCCTGCCAGATATTCCATTGTTGCACCTCGTCACCCAACACAGTCAAGGCATTAGTCACCTCGAAGTTCGGCCCTCGACCACCCCTGTATGGCCGCATGTCTACAGCGGGTGCGGAATCCCCTGTGGACAGCCAGCTTGCTTCATAACTCGATCGGGCATCTGAAACTCACATTCTTCGAAGTGAATCAGCGGCACCCGAACCAAACCTGCAAGCACGTACGACACCGGAAGTTGCCACCATAACTCATCCAACAGATGCATCACCTTGTCGTATGGCTGCCACGCCACCTGGTATGCATCCAGCATCTCTAGTTCCCCCCGATAGAACTGTAGATGGTTGTGAGGGTCTACCCGTCTCCTCCTCCGGTTGGTCGGAGGCCCCCAGGCCCACACCCTAGGCCACGTCTCATCGGAATCTACCAACGGCTCCGGACGACCCGTGGGTAGCCTCTCGTAAGACCAAACCTGTGAACGCAAACATTATATGGAATTAGTAATGAATCCCGAATATATTGACTAAGGATCCGGATAAGAAAATAAATGCTCATACCTGTAATAGAGTCAGGCAGGCGGCAATGGACTTGGCACCGAATCTCGTAGCCTTATGCAGTGCTCGATATAGGTGCGCAAGGACAGCTGAACCCCACGAGTACGAGTATACCTCGTCAAGATCCTCCAATAACACCATATACCTCGGATGCACTGTGTTTTTCGAGTGCGTCGGAAGTAATATGGCTCCAATAATATACAGAAGGTATGCCCTCGTATACGTCACGAAATCCTGACGAGAGTACTCATCCGGTAGCACGCCATACTGCTCTCTCAGCCATTTAAGCTTGACGCCGTTCGTTGTAATAGCTGCCCTTGGAATTCCCGGAAAATAATGCCTAGCCATATTCGCTACGGATGCAGACGGCACGCTCAGAGTAACGGGTCTGCCGTGACATGGGATTCCAAGGGAGGTGCCTACTGGTTGAAGTCCTTAGAGGGAGAGGTTTACGCTAAACACATAAATGGGCTATTTCTAAAGAAATACTTCCCCTCTATGTGGGAAGGTGTTAAATCAATTGATTAAACAACCCTGCATTAGCCCAAAGAGGCTAAAATGGCACATCGTAAAGACCAAAGGGTTGTTGCAAATAAGATTGATCAAATTTAGAAGAAACCAAGACAAATATGATTGTTCTTAAAATTAACATAGAAGAGATGTCAGTTTTACAAAAATTAAAAGAGAGAGAAATCGTCTAAGTGTTGAAAATATCCTTAATGGTCTTCCATTGAGCTTCAGCTTGGGATATGATTCGATTGGCAAAGGCAACCTGTGATGCGACCCCTGAATGATTTTTCAGGGGTTTACCCAAATCGATAGCTTCCTGATAGACGTCACTTTTCTTTTCTAATAAGTTATGCTCTTTTGTTTTAGCTCCACTATTCTCGTAACCACTTGTTGGATATTTTGCAAAATTCACAAACTGGACAATTTTTTCTCTTGAATTTGGTAGGTCAAGACATGGATGTCTTTTTATGCTTTCGCTGTGTTAGCCTCAATGTTCATACCTTGAGTC